>PVJS01009159.1:0-23870 GCA_004027185.1 Glis glis
TCACTAGGTAGAGAGAGAGAGAGAGAGAGAGAGAGAGAGAGAGACAGGGAGAGAGAGAGAGAGAGAGAGAACTGAGGCTGGCCGCGAACCCGGATCCTCCGGTCTCCGCCTCCCAAAGTACTGGGATTACAAGCGTGCGCCACCACGCCCGGCCCCTATTTTATTTTTATTTTGAAACAGGGTCTCGCTAGGTTGATGAGAGTCTCACTACTTGCTGAGACTGTCCTCCAACCTGCGATCCTCCTGTCTCAGCCTCCCAAGTACTAGGATTACAGGCCACTATGCCCAGCCTTAAAAGTTTTTAATTTTGAGCTGGGCGTGGTGGCACACACTTATAATCTCAGTACCCAAACCAAAAATTTTAAAATTTTGAAACAGGGCCTCACTAAGTTGCTGGGTCTCAGCCTCCTGAGTACTGGGGTACAGGCGTGTGCCACCTGGCCCGGCCTGGGCTCCTTATGTGACTGCTCCTTGAGCCCGAGTGTCACAGGGAGATGAGCAATGGGACATCACCTGCCCACGAGTGACAGCTGGTGTAGGGACACACAGACAAGGCCAGGCCGCAGTCGTGGGGTTCCTGGGTGTGGCCGAGAAGCCTGCCGGGGTGGGCGCTGTGGGCGCTGTGGGTGCTCCCCCTCTGGGGACTGGGGCTCCTGATCCCCCAGGGACTGGGCACTGCCACTGCCAGGCTGAGCTGAGGTCTTCTTTGGGTGTGGACTTTGGGGCTGTGCCCGGCCAAAGGTCAGGACCTGCTCTGAGTCCAGCCTGCCCCTGATAACTGGCCGATGCTGGGGTCTGAGACACTGGACCCCTCACTGTAATTGCGACCACTGTGAAGGCTCACCCTATTTCAGAGCGCGCGCCTCAATTGCAACGCGAGTCTACCGCAATGATCGCTGCCGCTCGGCCTCTGCCCGCACCCACTGCGCACTCTCCCTCACAGGGGCGGGAAACCCGAGTTGGGCCCGGCTGCCCTCCTCTGTCCCTAACTTCTTGTCACTGTTTCAGAGCTGAATGCTTTAATGCCGCCCAACAAGAACACACACTTACCAAGAGCACAGGCCACCTGCCTCCGTCCCCCTCCCCGGCAAGGCTGCTGGCAGGCACGGCCCACTCAGGTCAAGAGCACAGAGGCTGGAGCCTGTGACCTGGTGCCAGGGACACCCACAAGGCCCCTGGGGGGGAGGACAGCCGCAGGACCAGAACCTCTGAGAACCCAAGACAGTTTCTTTCTCTCTCTTTCCTTTCTTTTCTTTTTCTTTCTTTCTCTTTCTTTCTTTCCTCTCTCTCTCTCTCTCCCTTCCTTCCTTCCTTCCTTTCCTTTTCTTTTCTCTTTTCCCTCCCTTCCTTACTTTCTTCCTTCTCTCTCTCTCTCTCTCCTCTCTCCTCTCTTCTCTCTTTCTTTCTTTCTTGTACTGGGGATTGAACCCAGGGGCATTCTACCTCTGCTCTAAACCCCCAGCCCTATTTTATTTTTTATTTTGAAACAGGGTCTCACTAAGTTGCTGAGGCTGGGCGCAAACCTGCGATCCTCCTCCAAGTCTCAGCCTCCCAAGTACTGAGATTACAGTGTGTGCCACCACGCTGGGCTCCAGGGTGGCCTTTCGAAGGCAGCAGTCACATGGGCAGAGCTGGAGCGGTCTGACTGTCCATTCCCTAGCTCGTTAGAATGGACCCCAAATTCACACATGAGCCCAGTGGCCCTGCGAACCTGCGGGCCCAGTTGCCTCTGACTGGGCTGCTCTGGCTTCTCCTAGACCCAGTTCTCCCTGGGGTTCAGCTTTGGGAACAGCATCTGTGTGTGTGTGTGTGTGTGTGTGTGTGTCGTTCAGTTGCTGAGGCTGGCCTTGAACCTGCGATCCTCCTGTCTCGGTCTCCCGAGTGCTGTGATTACAGGCATGTGCCACTGTGCCCAGCTGCTCCTGCATCTTTGTAAGACTCCCCCACGGTGGTTTCAGGGATCCCTGGGGATCGATGCCCCTCTCAGCCAGAGCCCCCACTGCATGACGTTTGGCAGCACTTCTCAGAAGGTTCCTGAAGCAAAGCATGCCCTTCACTGATGGGCTTCGGCCCAGAGACAAGAGCCTGGCTTCTCCTTCCTGCAGAGTGTGGCCCGCTGTCTGTGAGCCCTGTGACTCACCCAGAGCGACACGGGGCTGCGTGGCGGAGCAGAGCTCACTCCTGTGTCCAGCCTCAGGCTGGGTCACCTCTCCCCTTCGCACCCCTCCTGGGAGGATGGAGGTGAGAGAGGAGATGGGGGTGCTCGTGCATGCCACCCGCCAGAACCCGTGGAGATGGAGCCACCAGCAGGGAGGGCACTCCACGCCACTCCAGGGTCACACAAGGACCCTCTGTGGGCGACGCTTAGAGGGGCCCTTTGTGTCTCCCAATGCCCGATTGTGCGCTCGGTCATATACTGTGCGAGGAGCAGAGGGACTACGCCACGGCGGGCGGAGGAGAATAATGGCCACACTGTTCACGCTGCTCCCCACCATCCCCCCAGGCCTGGGCGGGCAAGGGCAAGGGCCGCCAGCAGGGCCCCAGGAGCACGGGCCCTCCTGGGGGTGGAGAGGAGCAAGGCGCAGGACCCCAGGGGGAAGCAGAGAGAGGGCGGGAGGACTCTTTCTGGAAGCCAGCCAGCCTGCCAGGCTAAGGAGTTCCTTGAAAAACCCACCAGGCGCGGTGGCTCTGAGTGACGGCTGGCTTCCAGGCTCCAACTGGCAGCCCCGGGCCAGCTGGGGCCTGTGAGCGGCCCTCCCCAGACTGGGGCAGCCCCGGTGGGGGCCGAGGCCAGGCGGCATCTTTCCTGTGCGGTACATCCAGACACAGCCAGTGGCTCCAGTGTGGAGACCAGGGCACAAGCATTGTTCCCCCAAGGCAAAAGGTTCCAGAAGCAACCAGGGGGCGGGCGGGGCAGAGGGAGGAGACGAATAGAGGGAGTGGCTGTTCTACCCTTTTTTCTTTCCTTTCTTTCTTTTTTTTTTTTGTTTTTTGTGGTATCAGGGATTGAACCCAGAGGCATTCTACCTCCAAGCTACACCTCCAGCCCTTTTAATTTTTTTTTGTTTTCATAGGTTCTCTCTATGTTGCTGAGAGTCTCACAACATTGCTGAGGCAGGCCTACTGTCTCAGCTTCTCAAGTACTGGGATTACTGGTGTGCGCCACCACGTCTGGCTACCCCCAGCCCTTTTTAATTTTTTTGCTTTGAACAGGGTCTTGCTAGGTTGCTGAGAATCTCATTAAGTTGCTGAGACTGGTCTTGAACCTGCGATCCTCCCATCTCAGTCTCCTAAGTACTGGGATTACAGGCGGGCGTCACCATAGCCAGCGTGTCCTAGGCTTTTCTAGCCCACCTGCACCCTCACAGTGGGAAGCGAATGCTCAGCCCCCAGCTCCCGCCCACCAGCACCCTCAGCCCTGAATTCCTGAGGCCCCACATTCCCAGGGTGCTGCGGGCGGCTCTCCTGCTGCGTGTGGGACGAGCAACCTCTGACTGGCAGCACTGCTGAGCTTCCACAGGCGGAAGCCCTGCTCAGTGGCCTGGACCCATCAGGCCCCTCAGGAAAGGCAGGGTCTGGCTGCTGGCTGCACAGGCAACAGCCAGAGAGGCATACACCCTGGGGGTGCAGTGTTGGTCCCCTGGGGGGTGGCCAGCTCTGTGGAACCACAGCAGGTGCCTGCATCTCTCGGACCTTGGCATTCCCAGCAGGAGGGAAAGGGTTAGTGCTCCATCAGCCTTCCTGTCTCCTCCCCACAGGCAAGCAGTACTGCAGCGCCCAAGGCTAGAAGTTAGGCGCCCAGCTGCTCCTGCCGCGAGCCTGCCGGGCTGGGAGGCCGCACTGCTTGCGCCACCTAGTGGCAGGTCCGTGGTCCTCACCTGGAACAGCCATTGGAGCAGGGGCACCAGGCAGTCGGAGGCGTGCAGGTAGAGGTTGCTCAAGAGGCCACTGTGCAGGAAGGAGAGCTGCTGGTCCAACGGAGAGCTGCAGGGACAGAGGGGGAGGTTAGGGGAGGGCCACGCCGGCCAGCAGCCTTCCACAGCGGGGGCCCTGCGGGTCTGCCTGTCTCCGTGACATTGCAGCAGAGTGTCGCATCTCAGTTGCACCAGGAAGCTGTGAAGCACACTAGAACCCCAAGGACAAAAGTGCTGCAGAGTCCTGGACGCGAGGCGCTATCAGAAGGAGAAGCAACCCGGCCTCAACAGAATCCTCCGCCCTTCCCAGGGCTTTCAGTGAACATACCGTGTTGCGTTTTAAACACAGAACTGAAGGGGAAACTGAGGCATTTATGGGGGGGGGAAGACCTCAGCGAGGCGAGGCGAGAATGGAGGAGTCAGCTTCTCCGCCTGGGGCTCTGGGCTGCAGGGGCGGGCAGGATTACCCGGCCGGCCGGCGGGGCCAGCGGCTCAGGGTCTGGTTACCGGAGCCCTTGGTCTTGTTTTTCCGACACAAAGGGGGGACACCTGAGAGGACGGGAAAATAACAGAAAGGGGCCCAGGGCGGGGGAATTGTGGGAAGGAAATTCCAAGCGGGGATCCACAGAAGATCCTTCAGGAACGGCCTGTCCCCGGGGCGCGGGGACACACCCTGGACATGTGTTCCACCTTCCTGTCAGCCCCCCCTTTGCAGAGGCTCTCAGAGTTGGACTGCTGGCGTGGAAGGGGGCCCCGCCGATCAGCTGGCCTCTCGGGACCCCAGGTCTCCATGAAATGAGCCGACGCACGCGCTGTGGTTGTAGAGCCTCTGGCGGAGGGAGCTCTGGTCAGTTTAGAGTTAGGGTTTCGCCACCTTCCCAAAGATCCTGGCCGCTCCCAGAGACACCGGGTTTGGGGTGGGATCTCCCCCAGTCTGCGCACTTGCTCCTATACTTTCTCTCTAGATAATATCCCAGATTACTATGTGGATTCCATGAAAGGATAGTGATTTCATTCAACGTCATGACCCTGGACAGCCAGCCCACGTCATCGTCGTCCTCCTCCTCTTTAGACAGGGACATCGTACTTTAGTCAGCCAGGAACGGAATGCTCCAAAACCAAGATCCTCCTCCCAGCCAAGATGCTGTCTCCTTGAGTGTGTCCAGGCGATTTAGAAATTGTATGTTTTTTTTCTAAGTCATTTAAGTTCAGAGGAGAAGGAGGCTTTGTTCCTGTGGTTGTGAAGTCTACAGCTCTGAAACAGACCCTCCTGTGTGCGCGCCGGCTGTGAGCGCCCACGGCTGCTGGCGCGCTCTGGGCTACCCCGCGTGCCCGGTCACACGGGTGCTCGCTGACTGACCCTGAGGTGCGCGGTACGAGCACGTGCCTCGCACCCGAATGCAGACAATACCCGAGGGAGCAGGGCCTGGAGGGACCTGCATGTTGGCAGGGCCCCGCCAGAGGCCGGGTGTCGAGGACACGGGACTCTGGGGACCTACGAGGAGACTCTGGCTCTGCATTCTGTCGCGAGGGCACCCTGCCAGTTCCCAGTGGGGAGATTGACTGTACCAGCCCCTGCTGGCTCAGAGCAACACACTTCCAACTGCCGCACGAGGGGGAGAGCTGTCGGGTTGCAATGTCGTCCTTCTGCTATGTTGGCCTCGCAGGGCAGTTTCTGCCAGAGACATGACAGATGTCCTTCAAGTTCACTGCTGTTGATTTTGCTTTCATCTGTAAGATGAGGAACAAGAGCAATGGGAAGGGCGCTATCTGGCTCTGCCTCGGAGGGAATGGGTTTCAAGGAATTCTGGGTAAGTGAGCTGCGGGCTGCACGGTGAGCCAAGTGTGTGCGCGGGCTCAGCGCCGGGGAGCGCCGCCCCACCGCTGCAGCTCACGCGGGCACAAGGTGGCCTCCGCCTGGGCCTGGTGTGTGTGCACCACCCTGACAATGGGCAGTAGGGAGAGGCCCCATAACAGCACCCAGGCAGGGAAGCCTGGAGGTAAAGGGAAGGGGGTAGAAGGTGTGTGCAGAGCTGGACACGGTGGCACGCACCTGTAATCCTAGTACCTGGGAGGCTGAGACATAGATTTCATGGAGCCCTGGGATCATAGGTTTGAGGACAGCCTCAGCAACCTACGTAGCAAGACTCGGCAATTTAGTGAGACCCTGTTTCAAAAATAAAAAGCATAATAGGGTTGGGGTGCAGCTCAGAGACAGAATACCCCTAGTTTCCATCTCCAGTACCACAAAACAAAACAAAACAAAAACAAAGGGTGTTGACACTGGGTCCACGGGGGTGTCTCTGCCAGTGCTCAGGTCAGAAGCTCTCCTGAGACTTTCAGAGGACCCTGGAGGAGAAGGGGCAGGGCAGCACATGCCACAGGTCTGGCCAGGCGCAAAACGCCCAGCTGTCACACCGGAGGGTTCCAGCGAAGGCAGGTTCCCACAGGGGGGCCCTTAGCTGGGACTGGAGATGAGAGAGGACGGGGCACAGCCAGAGAGCACTGCTAACCCCCAGTCATGACAGCCCTCACCGCCTGCGGGAGCAGAGGAAGGAAGGAAGGAAACTGGCCTGAAAATGGGGCAAGAGGACCAGCAGACACCTAGCAGGGGACCTGCCTGGCTCCGCACGGCAGGCTCCTGTGGCAGAGCTCCGACCTCCTTGGAACTCAGGATCCCGATCATGTCTGCGGGAGCGTCCACCAGCTCCTACCTCCTCATCTAGCTCACGGGCAGCAGTCCCAGCGGCACAGGCTCCGGGTGCCTTGCGAGTCCCGAGTGGCGCACACGGATAAACACCACGGAAAGTTATTTATACAGCATCGGGTTCTGGGCTCCTGCTACGTTCTCAGATGAATTAAATAAAATGCCTCAACAGAGCACAAATAATGGCGGAAGCTTGGCCTGTGCTCCTCTTCCTTCCTTCCTTCCTTCTTTTCTTCTATCTTTTTGGTGCTGGGGATTGAACCCAGGGGCACTCTACCTGTGAGCTACACCCCCGGCCCTTTTTATTTTGAAACAGGGTCTCACTAAGTTGCTGAGGCTGGCCTTGAACCTGCAATTCTCCTGTCTCAGCCTCCCAAGTACTGGGATGACAGGCGTGCACCACCATACCTGGCCCCTCTTCTTTTTCTCTTTCTTCTGTTTAAGGATACACAAGTGCCATTTGGTCAGAAACCCAGGGATCCAGCGAGAGCTCATTCGCTGCACCCCCTTCCTTTGGAGGGGACTTGCAAGCCAGCTGGACGGCTCTGCCCTGTCCACACTGCATGGCTGGTGGATTAATTACATGCAGCTTCAACTCTGGCATCTTCCTCCAGGAAAAGGAGGTACTTGTAGCTGAACAAGAGCTGTGCTGCCGGGCCTGGGGGAGATGCAGGTGGGCACCAGCACCACCTCCTACTCTATCCTGCCTGCTGCAGCTCTCACAGAGGACGTGCCAGTGCGTGCGTGCGCTTATAGAGAGCGTGCCCACCCTCAAGCCACCTGGTGGCAGACGCTCCCAGCTGATCGGCGTGGACTCCCACACTCGTGAGCACCGCAGGGGCTCGTGGGCAATTCGGCTGGGCAGGCCCCCTGCACCCTCCCGGAGCTCCCGTGTGTGGCTTCCTTCCATCCTGACTGGATTTCCTTCTGAACTGCTGTCAAGGAAGGATCTACCTTCAGCTCTTGGAATCAGCTGGAACCAACATGTGTCATTAGGACGTGTAGGCATGGTCCCAGCCTGAGGTCACACCTCTAGCCTGGCCGTGGTCGGGGGGTCACCGGGCCCCGCTCCTTTGCTCGGCCGGGCTGTCGGTCCAGTCGGAGCGCCTCTTGCACTGGGAAGCCCAGTCCACCTGGACTTGCTCTGTGACCGCAACCAACAGCTTAACCCATGCCACCATTTCCCACTTTGTTCCGAAGAAAAGAAGACGTTTCCCCCTTCACAGAAGGGCAAGGAGAAGCGAATCTATTTTAAAGGGATTAAAAATAACACTTCCTTTCTCCCCCATCCAATGATCAAAGCAATATAGTTAATTGTGGGAAGTTTGGAAAATGCAAAGGAGTAGGACCAGGGACATAAAAATGACCTGTCGGCTCCCAGAGTAGTAACTTTGTCTGGCGAGACCCAGGAGCCTGGCTGGCTACAGTGGGGCCGGGACGGAAGGGCTGGTGTCCTCCCCCACGCTGGTGTCCAGCATCTAGACTGGAAGTCTGTGGCAGAAACGGGAAAGGAAAGATGACACAAGGCTACATGGTGGCTTCCAGGCAGTCGTCCTTCCCCGCTGCCCACCAGGAGCCCTCGCAGTGTCACCGAGCCGGCCGTTCCTGCAGAAGGCTGCAGGTTCCCGGGGCGCCCGTCTCCACTCTGCTCATTAGCATGCCGAGGGAGGAGGGAAGCTGGGCAGCCACCTGGCTCCTTCTGGCCCACTGCTCTGATCCCAGGTCACCACGCCACAGGCCGTCTCCTCTGTCAAACACTTCCTGTACACCAGCCAGCTCAGAACAGAAAACCTGCACCCTAGGCTCCCTCCCTCCCGCAGCGGCAGGGCAGCGCGGGAAGTCGCCATCCTTTCTCTCCTGACTGCCCCAGCTCCGGCCCAGCCCGGTCTTGCTCTCTTTCCTTTTCCCAGCTCCACGCCTTCATCCTTCCCCCTCCTTTTAAAATCTTTTCTTTCTTCTTTTGTGGTACTGGAGATTGAACCCCAGGGGCGTTCTACCTCTGAGCTGTACCCCCAGCCCTTTCATTTTTTTTTTTTTAATTTTGAAACAGGGTCTGCTAAGTTGCTGAGACTGGGCTGGAATCTGCGATCCTCCTATCTCAACCTCCCGACTCCTGGGATTCCAGGCGTGTCGCCGCATCCAGCTTCCCTTTTATCTCCTGTATTAGGTTCCTCTTCAGTATGGCAAAGAGAACTTTGTACCAATGTTCATACACTCATGCCCAATAATCTCACACTGCAGCTCCAGGTAAATATTTATGCATAAGAGTATGCCCCATCACACTGTTTATAATAGAGAGAAAGGAAACATCTATGTCCCCAAACTAGGAAAATGGTTAGGTATGTCAGGGCGTCGATGCAATGCGGTATTATTTTACCAATAGCATTATACTACCTATATTACAACGCTGAGCCCGGCGTGGTGGCACACACCTGTAATCCCAGTACTTGGGAGGCTGAGACAGGAGGATCGCAGGTTCGCGGCCAGCCTCAGCTACTTAGTGAGGCCCTCTGCAACTTAGTGAGACCCTGTTTCAAAATAAATAAAAAATAAAATAGAATAGAATAGTAAAATAAATAAAATATGGCTGGGGGTGTAGTTCAGAGGTATAATACCCCTGGGTTCCATCCTCAGTACCACACACACATATGAATGAATAAAATAAATAAAGTATATTGCAATGTTTGGCCCCTGTTCAGATCCCAATGGGAACCTATAAAAAACATTTATAATACAACTGAAATCTGAACACTAATATGAATAAGAAGTCACTATTTTTAGGTGTAATAATAGCACTAAAGTTACATTTAAAAATAGAGTCCTATGTTTTAGAGACATAATCTGAAGTATTTACAGGTTAAATGATGTGTGTCTGGGACTCGCTGGGGGACGGTGTTGCTGGGCGGAGGCGGAGAGGAAACGAGACTGGCTTTGAGTTGGTCTGTGCAGAAGCTGAGAGGTGAATACACAGAAAGGTTCTACTGTTCACGCTACTTTTTCTTCCTTTTTTTGCAGCATTAGGGATTGGACCCAGGGCCTCCCACGTGCTAGGCAACCACTCTACCACTGAGCTACCTTCCAAGGCCCCCCTTTTTTTGAGACAGGGTCTTGCTAATTTGCCCAGGCTGTCCTTGAACTTGTGATCCTCCTGGGGAGCTGGTATTACAGGTGTACGCCACTGTTCACTCTTTTATATATGCTTGCAACTTTCCATGATACAGACTTTTAAGGGAAACATCAAACTGCTAAGAATCATCTTTATGTTATTAAATGTGGGCTTGGATGTAGTTTTGTCCCAGGAGAACAGCTGATTTGGAGAAGGGTCCCAGGGGCTCTGGGGTGGGGGCTCCACTCAGGACCAGAGGGGTCCCTGGCTCATGTTATGGAAAGAATTTCAGCACACGCCAGTCAGACATAGACAGGACTTGACTCAGGAAAGCGGGGCGTGCACGTCCCAGGGAGGCCCGGGCCGGCTCCACAGCGACAGATGGGCTTGGAGGGTCGCGGCTTCTCTTCTAAAGGCAGCTTGGCGAAGGGGGGGATGGGAAGGCACTGAGGATGACATCAGTCCGGAGATCGCAAGACAGTTCATGGTGATCCGGTGAGCTGCCGATACTTGTTGTGGTCTCCATTGTCTGATCAATAGATATTTTTCCTGCCTAAACTATTCCTTGGTGGAATAATTAACATTCTCAAGGTAATTATCATAAATGAATGAGTGAAGATTTGTAAATTTCCCAGGAAATTGGGAGTGGCAGGCCTGGCTTGGGAGGGAGGCACGAGGCACTTCAGCACAAGGCTCTCATAGGGAAGATACGTCTTCCTCCTCATTCCTTCATGTCCCCTTTCTACCCATTTCTTTTTTTTTTTTTTTTTGCGGTACTGGGGATTGAACCCAGGGGCATTCTACCTCTCAGCTACACCCCCAGCACTATTTTTTTTTTATTTGGAAACAGGGTCTCACTAAGTTGCGGAGGGTCTCACTAAGTAGCTGAGGCTGGCCGTGAACCCGGATCCTCCTGTATCAGCCTCCCCAGTACTGGGATGACAAGCGTGCGCCACCTCGCCCGGCTCTACCTATTTCTTTTATTTCTTCTGTCCTACTTCAGAGTCAGAGTGTCTCCTAGGGGCTCCGGCATCAGAGCGTGTCCCCACTGTGGGGTCCAGGAGGAGCTGGGACTTCAGAGTGGACCCTGGCCGGCGGTCATCAGCGGCTCCTCCCTAGAGCACTCTGTGGCTTCCTGTCTGGCCACGTGATGCCTCCCTTGCCCACAGACTCCCAACACGTGGTGCCCCCGCCATGCAGCAATGCAGCTACGGGTCCTCGCCATGGCTTGCCCATGCTGCTTGGTTTTTCAGCCCGGACTGTGAGCCAAATATACCTTTTTTTTTATAAGTACCCTGCTTCAGGTATTTAGTTATAGCAATGGAAAATGGACGACTACACATAAGAAAGCCCTGCCTCTCTGGAAAACAGAGAAAGACTCCTGTGTTCAAGTCCTAATCCAGCCCAGACCTAATCCAGCCCAGACCACAGATGCAGCCCCACCTCGGTGCTCCTTACTGGGTGGGCGATGGGGCCCTTGCCCCATACCCTTGGCCTCCTGCCTAGTAGGGCACCAGCCTGCATGAACACCCAGCAGACCGCAACCGCACTGAATCCTATGGGCTTCTTCTTTCTCCTATTCTTGGATATATGAGCTCACAGATGCAAGTGTTCAATACTGTGGTAAATCAATGAAAACTGCTCTTAAAAAGCAAACTAGTTGGTGATTATGTAATAATGATCATGAATTTACTCCCAAAAAGAGGGCAAACTGGGCGTGGTGGTACCTGCTTGTAATCCCAGTACTTGGGAGGCTAAGACAGGAGGATCACAGGTTCAAGGACAGCCTCAGCAAGTAGTGAGACTCTCATCAACCTAGTGAGACCCTGTTTCAAAATAAAAATAAGATAGGAATGGAGGTGTAGCTCGGAGGTAGAATGCCCTTGGGTTCAATCCTCAGTACCACAAAAGCAGCTAGGGAAAAACTTCCCAGTGTTGGTGCCACAGGGACTGCAAAGGGCCACGTCTCCAACAAACACAGTGGTTCCGCATTATCTGTGGGGCGCGTGTTCTAAGACCCCCCCTGGATGCCTGAAGTGGTGGAGAGCACTGAACCTTATCATTCAATGTCTCTTCCAACTTTACTAAGCACTTATCATGCACTATGGTCAAAAATTTTGCAAGTTGGGGTGCAATGGCAAACTAGCCCAAAATTATTTCTCCTTCACAGTTTCATGGGTAGAAGATTTTATTTCACCTTTGATCTCAGCAACCCCAACATACGATTTTTTTTTCTTTCCTTGGCAAGCCAAGAACTTTCACCTTTTCACTTACAGGAAACACAGTATGGTCTCTCTTTGCCTTATCAGAATCCCCAGCATCACTGCACTGGTGCTTTGCAGCTACAAGGAAGTAAAACACAGCACTGCAGGACTGCGACAGTCAATCTGGTAACTCAAACAGTTACTAAGTGGCTGACGGGCAGGTAGCATATACCGTGTGGAAACGCTGGACAAAGGGTTGACTCATCACAGAGGGGACGGAGCGGGACAGCATGAGAATTCATCACACTACTCAGAATGGTGAAAAATTTAACACTAATGTGTTTTTTATTTCTAGAATTTCCCATTTAACATTTTCAGACCACATCTGGCTGCAAGTAACTAGGACTGCAGAAAGTGAAACCATGGGTAAGGGGGGCCTACTATGGATGGAAGCAACCATCCCAGGCTCCCATGACTCAGAAACTGGCCAGTGCTGATGGAAACATGACCCCAGGCCATGTACGATGCATCTGACTCAGGCTGCTCTGTGAAACTGAGGCACGGGGGAGGAAAATGCAATATGAACAAGTAAACGCACAACGTGATATTTGTTATAATGGAGTATTTTAAAAAGTTTGCACAATTAAGCCGGGCGTGATGGCGCATGCTTGTAATCCCAGTACTTGGGAGGCTGAGACAGGAGGATCTGGGTTCACGGACAGCCTCAGCTACTCAGTGAGGCTTCCGCAACTTAGTGAGACCGTTTCCAAATAAAGAATAAAAAATAGGGCTGGGGGTGTAGCTCGGAGGTAGAATGCTCCCGGGTTCAATCCCCAGTACTGCAAAAAATAAAAAAGTTTGCACAACGATATTAGCAAATTAATTTTTTGTGTGGTGCTGGGGATTGAACCCAGGGGCTTTCTACCTCCGAGTCACACTGTCAACCCATTTTTATTTGGAAACAATCTCACTAAGTTGCTGACAGTCTAAGTTGCTGAGGCTGGCTTTGAACCTGCGATCCTCCTGTCTCAGTCTCCCAAGTACTGGGATTACAGGCGTGTGCCATCACGCCCAGCAGTAAATTAAAATTTATAAGCAGACACGCATAACTATGACCCTGCGTCCCTAAAAGGTCACATAGCTAAACTGGCAAAAATACCAAAATCCACTTTGGACTAGCTCATGGGGTGGCCCTCATCCCTGGCCAGGCTTCCTTGTCCCCGCCCCTCCCCGACACACTTACCTGAGGAACAGCTCTTCCAGGTGGCTGCGTGGCTTCAGATGTGAGGAGTCCAGGACACAGGGTAGCACGTCACCCCTGGGCAGAAACACAGTCTCACCTGGATGCACAGGTGGAATGTCCTGCAGGGACACGGAGAACCTCTCCACCAGCATCCTGGAAGGCAAAGAGCAGGGGTGCAGGGGTCAGCCACGCACCTGGGTCTGCAGCACAGAGGAAGGCCAGCTGGACCTAGGTGCACCCTGCCCTGCAGCGCCCCCTGCAGGCCAGGGGGACAGCGCCACCTGCTGATGGAGGAAGAGCCCAGTCAACTGCAGACAAGGAGCCCTCACTTGCCTGCTCTCAATATGCCCCAATCCCTCCCTCAGCGTGTGCGTGTGGGTGTGTGCGTAAGTCACCCCCTGGTCCCTGGGGGACAAGGTGCCAAGGCTCCCAGTGGAGGCTTGAAACCAGATAGTATCGAAACCTATAACATAATGTCTTTTCCATAATTAAGCCCGTATCACACACTCTGGCTGCAAGGTGTGACAACTAAACTTGCAAAGATTTTTTTTCTTTTTCACATTTTCACAGATAGAAGATTCATTCTTCCGTAGATCTTGGCAATCACAGCATACAATTTTCTTCCCTCCTTTTTAAGATGAGAATGTTCATCCTTTCGCTTCAAGGAAGTATTTACAGCTTCTCTTTGGCACGTCTGGATTGCAGGCATCACTACTCTGCAGCCTGAGGCCATTATTAAGTAGGGGTGATGTGAACACAGCGCTATGCACCATGACAATTGATCTGAAAACCCACCGAGCGACTACAGGCAGGTGGTGTATACAGGGGGGATACGCTGGATGAGTCACGTCACCGGCAGTCTGGAGCAGGACAGCCTGAGACTTCATCACACTACTCAGAATGGCGTGTGACTCAAAACTTAGGAATTACTGATTTTTGGAGTTTCCCATTTACTATTTCCAGGCAGCTACTGACTGGGTAACTGAATAGAAAGTGAAATCATGGTAAGAGGGGGCCCACTCTTCACATAGGCACACACACAACAACCCACACACAAGCTACAACCCAACTATGATATAGGGTCATCCCTAGGGGACAGAATTAGGGGGAGGAAAGAGGAAGAGTAGACATTCCCTGTTTACTTCATATAGGTGTGTTCTGCTTGGTGTTGTAGCACTAACATACATCTAACAACAACACAATGAGACAACCTAAAAACATCGCCCCCTCTGCTCATCCATGCCCAGGTTCCCAGCCAGGCCTGCTGGCAGAGGTAGTACACACAGGAGAGGGACAGCCGGGGGCCATCAGGACGAGGGACAGGAGCAGCAGAGCCTGCAGCTCGCAAGCTGCTCAGGCAAGTGACCCAAGGTGAGGCCCCACCACATCACGGCCGTCCTGAGGATAAAATGGCACCACGAATGGGAATGACAATGGAGAACCAGGAAGGCTATGACCTGGGAAGCTTCTGGAATAATTCCGTTTTGTTCATGTCTTTGTTGTTAAGAGTTTTGTAAGTATCTAACTACTTCTTGCCTTTGCGATTAGAAAAAATGTGAAAATTATTAAAAGTCTATTATAAGAACAGGGCTCATCTGTAACGGGGTCCTAGCTCTGTCCCTGAAGCCATCTTTCAAAGGGACTTTTGTGACGCTAACTATAATGCATGTGCATTATTAGTTCAGAGATGACTCTTACACATCTAATTGAGGACTTCCTGTGCAGCCTAGAGCTAGGAAGAAAGGGTGATGTTGTGGCTTAAATATCTGCCCCTGCACCGCAGCCTCCGCACACACACAAGGTCTTTCAACTTTAAGAAAGCGAGAGTTGAAGATGTCACCCCTTCCAGATGCAAGCCGGTTCTTGGGGTGTGAGCAGACACTGCTCAGGGTCACAGGGGTCCTTTGTACCACAAGCATCTGTGGCAATCAGAGACGCCTCGTCGGGCAGATGGTGGCCAGCCTCCACCCTCCGCTGCACCCCTTCAGGACCCACACGCCTTCCCTGACCCGCACTTCCTCCAGCCCCGTCCTGACATGGACTGGGCTGTTGGCTTTGTACATCAGCGAGTCATTTTTTTTTTTAAAGCATAAGGTCAAACAGTCCCATCAAAAGGATCTCACATCAAAACCACCACCTCGAACTGGCTGCCGTCAAAGAGGCTTTCTCAATGCACTGGAAAATGTCACGTGCCCAGAAAAGCAGCAGCGACTCCAAAGCCAGGAACACCTTCTGCGTTCAGCTGGCTCCACAGACCGTCCCTTTCTAGGCGAGGAGCTGTGAAGCCTCGGCTGCGATTTACAGAATCCTGGGTGTGCTTGGTGGAGAGGAAAGAATGACAGGAATTATTCTTGCTAGATTATTCTCGAGTGGAGAGCCAGAAGCCGTCTGTGTCTCAGCTCAGAGCAGAGGCTGCTTCCGTCCAGTGTGGCTGCCGAGTGCTTGCGGGGGTAGCCTCAGTCTCCACACTCTGCCACATCCCCTGGGGACCCAGGTGTGACTCCACAGCAGTCCCTCCATCCGCTCGTGTGGGATGACTGTCAATCCCAACAGGTTTCCAGACTCGGGGTGAGGAGGGAAGCAGGGGGACAAGCCCCCCAGCTCACTGGCTGTCAGCTGCTTGCTTTCATCACCAGCCTCAGAGGAGGTCGTGCAGCCACACAGCTGCCCCTCGGCCCAGGTCTCAGGGATGATGGCGGCCTAAGCTGCTGTCCAGGAACATGGAGACTGCCTTTGCCTCTAATCAGCTGACACCAGCGACCCTCACTTGGGGATGTCCTTTTAACAGCGGAGGGCCCCAAACTCCCCCCTTGGCGTGCACTGACACCGCCAGCGTCCTTCGAAGAGCCACAAAGTTGGTGAGGCCATGCCTACTGGCAGGCTGTGCTCCTCATCGCATGGATGCGCCGACTGCTCCCTGGGGGCACATTCCAGTGGGGTTCCCGCCTCCTCACATCGGCTGCCTCCCTCGTGGTCGCTTAGTCTCCCCCACTTAGAGACACCTCTGTTGCGCCAGGGGTGCTCCTGAGAGCCTCCTTCTCCCGTACTGTCCACCGCCCTTCCACGCTACCAGCACCACCTGCCCCTTCCGGCTGCCCTCGGCCCCAGGCACCACTGCTTTTCCTGGATCACTGCCCTGGTTCCCCGTGATATCACGACATGGATATTTTTGGTTTTTGTCTATGGTTCCTGTTCCCAACTCCCTCCCCAAGGCAGGCCACGGAATCTAGAATCTCTCTTGCCCAAGGGTCAAAGAAACACTAACCTTCCCTGACTGTAGCAGGCCACGAAAACGTCCTCTGATCTACCTTGTCTGATAGTGGGTCATGAGACCCTCCTGTTCCCCAGGCCCTGGAGGAGGGCGTGCTGCCCAGAGAGGCCGGAGAATCCAGCCAGACGGGCCCCCTGGGTTTCTCCACCCAGTCCACGAGCCATGAAGTCTCTAGAAACCCCCACAGGACAGGGTTTAAGAACTTCTGGAGACTCAATCTCTCTCTCTCCTCTCTCTCTCTCTCTCTCTCTACCTAGTGAGGCCCTCTGCAACTTTGTGAGACCCGGTTTCAAAATAAAAAATAAAATCGGAGGTAGAATGCCCGATTTCAATTCCCAGAACCAAAATGTGTGTGTGTGTGTGTGTGTGTGTGTGTGTGCTGGATAGATGGATGGATGGATGGGCAGATGGACAGACAGACGGATGGTATTAAAGACTGAAAGTCTATGTCTCCCAAATTCCTGTTGAAATCTTTTTTTTTTTTTTTGCAGTATTGGGAATTGAACCCAGGGGCGTTCTACTTCGGAGCTACACCCCCAGCCCTATTTTTTATCCTTTATTTTGAAACCGGGTCTCACTAAGTTGTGGAGGGCCTCACTAAGTAGCTGAGGCTGGCCGCGAACCCGTATCCTCCAGTCTCAGCCTCCCAAGTACTGTGATTACAAGCGTGCACCACCACACCCGGCCCTGTTGAAATCTTAACCCCCAAGGTGCTGGTGTTAGGAGGGGCCTCTGAGGTTGCAACACTCATAAACAGGATTAGTGTCATTATTTAAGAGACCCCAGAGAGCGCTCAGATTATTATTATTATTATTATTTTTTGTACTGGGGATGGAACCCGGGGCATTCTACCTCTGAGCTACACCCCCAGCCCTGTTTTATTTTTTATCTTGAAACAGGGCCTCACTAAGTTGCGGAGGGCCTAAGTAGCTGAGGCTGGCCGTGAACCCGGATCCTCCGGTCTCAGCCTCCCAAGTACTGGGATTACAAGTGTGCGCCACCATGCCTGGCTTCTCTGGTTTTTTTCCCCCCAGCACTGGGAATCAAAGCCAGGGCCTCACACATGCTAGGCAGGCAAGCATTCTACCACTGAGCTCGTCCCCATCCCTTTTCAGTTTTTATTTTGAGACAAGTTCTCACTAAGTTGCCCCAGCTGGCCTTGAACCTGCCATCCTCCAGCCTTAGCCTCAGCCTCCCAGTAGCTGGGATTTATAGGGTGCGCCACCACACCGGGCTCTTGCGCTTTCTGCCGTGTGAGGACACAGATGTCCGCTGTCTGTAACCAGGATGAAGCCTTCCCTAGAACCAACCTGGCTCGTGGACTTCCAGGCTCCGAGCCCTGAGAAACACTCATGTTGTTTATAAACCGCCCAGTCCACGACTCTGCTAGAGCAGCCCAGAAGGACCAAGACAGATGGGGACTGGTGCACCCTACAGATGGGTTCAACTGTGGTCCCCAGGCGTCTCCGACACCCTGTGGGGCAGAAGGATTCAGGTCCCCCTCCAGCCAACAGCCCAATTAATCAGAGCCGAGGGAGCCCGGCCGACGACAGCACTGGCAGAGCCACTTTCTGTCCCCAGACGGGGAAGATGAGCAACACTGTGTGGCTGAAATTGCCCGACAGGCAGTTTTCAGTTAGACTGTGGTTCTGTGTAGTCGTTTCCCTAGCGATCTGGTTCTGTGAACTTGGGCAGATAACTGGGCTGTGTTTTGTGATCTCTGTGTCCTTGAAGGCCAGACCAAACCCCGATGCCCGGCCGGTGAGCAGACATTTCTTCAATCAATGAACGAATGGATGTGGCCGACAGAGGAGGACTGAGCTTCAGAATCCCCGCGTGGTGCCCGCACCTCCCCGCTCCTCACCTGTGCTCAGGTGTAAGCGGCGCTTCTTCTCGGTCGAGGTCCAGCGAGCTGAGATGGAGGCAGCCCTCCAGCAGCAGCTTCTCCCGCTCCAGCTCCGGGGCCTGCTCCCTGGGGGACAGGGCCAAAGCCAGGCGTCAGGGCCGCTCCCGGCTGCAGGGACCCCGACAAACCAGGGAGGGCCAGGCAGCAGAGGGGCTGGCCGCCCTGCTCTCCCTGCAGGAGGGCTCTAAGGTTTAGAGGGGGTGTGCACGCATCAGCTGCAGCGTCTCCAGCCAGCAAGGACGAGCACGCAGACCTCAAGGGTCTTTGTCTGTGTACCTGGTTCTGGCATTCACTCTTTTTTCTTTTGGTGGCGCTGGGAATTGAACCCAAGGGCATTCTACCTCCGAGCTACACCCCTGCCCTTTTTATCTTTCTCTTTTGAAACAGGGTCTCACTAGGTTGCTGAGGACCTAAAATGCTGAGGCTGGCCTTGAACCTGGGATCCTCCTATCTCAGCCTCCCAAGTACTGGGGTTACAAGCGGGTGCCACCACGCCCGGCTCCACCCTCTTTTTTTAACACACCCCCAGGAGTCAGCCAGGAGCAGCTGAGCCTGTCCTAGCTGCCTTCACGTGGTGGTCACCTGCCCCCTCCAAGTCTTATCCTGCAAGGTTCAAGACAGGACACCTCTGGGAGCCTTTTCTGACCTCAGAGTTAAGTGACGTGCCACTCATCTGGGCCCCTCTGTGGCAACTTTGCAGCCTGGAAAGTACTAGAATCATTCTATTAAGTTTCCAGGGAAGCCGGGGCGGCACCATCAGCAACACACAGAGCCTGGCCTGGGCCCCAGCACAGGTGCCATGGCCTGAGAGTGCCCCCCCCCCCGTTCATATGCTGAAGCCCTACCCCCCTGGGCTGGTAATTAAATTTAGTAATTAAATTTAGCAATTAAAATTAGATCTTAAGCCGGGCGTGGTGGCACATACCTCTAATCCCAGTACTTGGGAGGCTGAGACAGGAGGATCACAGGTTCAAGGCCAGGCTCAGCAACTTAGCGAGACTCTCAGCTACCTAATAAGACCCTGTTTCCAAAATAAAAAATAAAATAGGGCTGGAGGTGTAGCTCAGAGGTAGAATACCCCTGGGTTCAATCCGCAGTGACTGACACACACACACACACACACACACGAATAAAAGTCTGGAGATTTTAAGAGCCAGAGGAAGGAGCTGGATGGAGGAAGGAGACAGGTGTCTTGGGAGAAGGGGACAGCAGGCCAGGAAGGGACAGAGGCAGAGAAAACAGTGATCTGTGTACCGCCCTCCTGTGGGCGAGAGGTCAAAGCTGGAGAGGAGTGAGGCTGCAGGAGTGGGGAGGCGAGAACCCCAGGTGCTCAGGACAGCCGCCGCCCTCGGCGCCACCTCAGCTTCTGCAAGTGTGCCCTGCACACACACGAGCAAGCACAGCGGAGAACAGAGAGAGGGGACGGGAGAGAATCAGGTCACGCGAGCAGTCTGTTCACATGCCATCAGGAGCAGCACGCGAGCAGCTGTCCCCGGCCACCTCTCGGCGCGAGGGCCGCCGTGCCAGCCGGCCTCCTCGCCTGGCACTCAGCCCGACAGAGAGCACTGGAAGCCAGCCCCACACCTGCGCCTCCCTCGGGGATTCCTGGTTCTATCAGACTCGATTTCCCTCTAGAAACTGCTGAAGGTGGAGAGGGGAAAAGCTAGCAAGACGCTGGTTCAGAAACTACCTTCTACAGATCAGCTGCACCACTAGCAGGCAGGTGCAGAGAGCATGACGGCAACGAGGGCGCCGCACCCAGGGAGGGCTGCGCATTGCCCCTTGGCCCAATGTGGCCAGGGTGGAGGCAAAACCGGGACGGGATCTGTCTGCAGTGGAGCCCGGGCTCTCTGTCTATGAGACGCCATCGATCGCAGCATGGTGTGCCAGGTCTAGGGGGGAAGGCTGCTTCCTTCGGACAGGAATTGGCTGAGCCCCCAGGTCGCAGCCAAGCCCAGAGCTGAGCCCCAGCGTGGCCCCTCTCCCACTCACCTCTTCTCCTGCAGTAAGTAATCTAGGTTGTTGAAGTAGTGCTCGGAGCTCCCAGAGGAGAACTGGAGAGAGGGCGCCGGAGTGGGGAAGAGAGAGAAAGACAAAGGGAAAAAGAACAACCTAAGTCAAGCTCTTATTTTGTTTACTTTTCTGAATAGATAATACACTCATGATGTGGATAAAAAATCAGAAAGTATGCCGGGCGTGGTGACGCACACTTGTATTCCCAGCACTTGGGAGACTGAGACAGGAGGATTGCAGGTTCGAGGATGGCCTCTGCAACTTAGCAAGGCTCTCAGCAATTTAGCAAGAATCTGTTTCCAAATTAAAAGAACAAGAAAATCCTACCTGGTGTGTAGCTCTGAGGTAGAAAGCCCCTGGGTCCAACCCCTAGAACCACAATAAATAAATAATAAAAAATAAAGAAAAATAAAAAGTATAATGTCATTTGGTAAACTGCCTCTCACTCAACCCAGGGCATTCTACTTTCAAGCTACATCTCCAGCCCTATTATTTATTGTGGTGCTGGGGATTGAACCCGGGGCATTTTACCTCTGAGCTACACCCCAGCCCTATTTTATTTTTTACTTTTTTGAAACATGGTCTAAGTTGCAGAGGGCCTTGCTAAATTGTTGAGGCTGGCCGCAAACCTGCCATCCTCCTGTCTCAGCCTCCCAAGTGTTGGGATTACAGGCGTGCAGCACCACGCCCTGTCAGAGATATTTCATACAAGGACTAGCAAAACGGTGACATCATAGATGCCCCCTAACAAAAGGTGCACTACACACCCTGACCTGCACTGTGCTCTTTCCAATTAAAAATACATCTTGAGTGTCACCCATCTCCATTCCAAGGAGAGTGTGTGTAACATCTTCAGGGGCTCTAATGTATGACTAGGACATACTTTATTTTATTAATTCCCTCGGGGTGGACATTTAGGCCACCGACGACCTCGGGCGACTGCAAACGATGCGGCCCCCTCTTGAGATAGAGCCTCTGGGTCCACAACTCCTAAGGCGCCCGCTCTCCCTACCGCCGGGAGTGTGTGCCAACGCGGAGCTCTTCCCTGCAGTTTCCCTTTGGAAATGTCATCGCCGGGCCAGGCTTGGCCGAGTCCCTGCACCTGACCAAGCCCAGAGCTGGCGCTGAGGCCCCTCCTTGCTCCAGGGTCACGGTCACAGTCCGAGCCATGGAGGCCCCGAGGGGCCACACACACGTGGCCCTGCATCTGGAGTCATTCCCCAGCACTGTCAGCAGAGAGAGGGGCGCCTGGCCTCCAGTGTGGCTGTCCAGGGCGGCCTCAGAGCCGCACACTGGATGAACATCTTGGACCCACTCGACTGTGTCACAGTGCCCAGCGACTTGCTGGGCTCGACGGTGCGGGCCTCGATGTCCTCCACCTGCCAGCCATGTTTAACCCTTCCTTCCTCTTAGTTTGTCTCAAGACCGTCTTAATGCTTTTCTTTTTCTTGTCTGGTAACAATTTGCTGGCATCTGTGTTTGATTAACTTTTACGATGCCTTGCTTAAAGTTTCTATAAAAATAAGGTGCTGGCTGGAGGACTCAGGAGGCAAGGGGAATTGCCATGTGACCTCCTCCCCGGCTGACCCTAAATATTAAATATTAAAATAATAGTTTTGGACCAGAGTCATTCACACGAGGGACTTCAGCGAGCAGCAGACGCGGCCACGGTCCACCGCAGGTGGCCGAGGAGGGGCAGGCAGAAAGGAGCGGCCGGGGAGGGTGGTGAGCCGAGGTGGCGCAGGTGGGCACTGGCTTACCGAGGTGTGGCCGTCGGCTTCTGGGGTTGCCGCTGGCTGGCTCGGGCCTGCCATGTTCCAGAACAGCTCCTCCAGCGAGTCCTGGGGCTCCTGCTCCTCCGGCAGTCTCCTCTGATCCTGAGGACCCAGCGCACCCACCCAGCTCTGGCCTGTGGGGTACGGGGAAGCCCGCAGGAGCCTCAGGTTCAGGAACTCCACAGGTGGGGGGCTCCAGTCAGTGGGGAACACTTCCTCGGGACTCTGCATCTTGGGCTTCTTCGGTGATTTGGGGGTCGGAGGCAAGGTGGGGCTGCAGAGGCGCCGGGCAGGGCGGAGGAGCCCCTGGTGCAATGGACGGTCCACGAAGCTGCCCTTCAGGCCGGGCAAGGGGACGGGTATGGCGGTGGCTGCCTGGGCCCCTGTGGACAGGACAGACAGTATGGTGTCACATCTTCCCAGCACTGTCCCTGACACCCTGCCACACAGGTAAGGAAGGGCGACTTGGGATTGCCAAGGGCAGGAGGCAAAGGGTGCCCCCCTACTGTGGGACTGCCACTCCCTCCTGGCACCACCCTCAGCAGGGCTACCCTGGGCACGGGGGGACACCTACCTTCTCTCCAAGGAAAGTCCAGCGCAGGCTTCTGGGGCCTGGCCATCTGCCAAGCGTGAGACTTGCTGTCCTGGAAGACACCCGCCAGGTGAGGTGACCCCTGGAAGAGAGAAGAGACTTAAGGGTGTGCATCCCTGCATTCCAGAGAGGGGAGTCTGGGCCCGCTGGTTCCGGAGGGGTCCTTCTCCAGGTCCACTGCAAGAACTGAGCCCCGGGACTCCACCGAAGGCAGGTGACAGGTGGGGCAACCCGATTTCCTGTTTCAAGGACATGACAGGTGTGGTGCTGTGCTTAACCTTGGAGGCACCAGGGAGGCCCCACCTGCCGCGTTGTAACCCCAAGAACACGTCCCAATTGCAAGCCCAGCTGCGTCACCATCAAAACAACAGTCCATCTGGGTGTGGTGGCGCACGCCTGTAATCCCAGTACTTGGGAGGCTGAGACAGGAGGATTGCAGGTTCGAGACCAGCTTTGTCAATTTAGTGAGGCCTTCCGCATCTTAGCAAGACCCTGTTTCAAAATAAAAATAAAAATTGGGCGGGGGGTGTAGCTCAGAGGTAGAATGCCCCTGAGTTCAATCCCCAGTACCACAAAACAAAACAAAACAAAAAACACAGTGTCATATGTCCTTGGAGGCCCCGTCAGGACCAGGGCGCTCTGAATCACCTGTGACTACAGACTGATACCACCCTCACATGCGGCCCCTCCCCAGCCCTCACGGGGTCTCCTACACGAGGGGCCATGGACCCCCAAGCGCCTCTCCCTCCGGAGGGGGCCTGCGTTCTCCCTTCAATGTGTATTTCTGGCTTTCCTAAATAAATCTCTGTAGTTCTACCCTTCTTGGGGATTCTTTTCCAACCCGCGTCCTTGCCACAACAATGTGGCAAGTATAAAGACATGAACATTAAAAGCAGACAAAACCAAACTAGGCGTGGTGGCGCACGCTTGTAATCCTAGTACTTTGGGAGGCGGAGACCGGAGGATCTGGGTTCGCGGCCAGCCTCAGCGCGCGCGCGTGCTCTCTCTCTCTCTCTCTCTCTCTCTCCCTGTCTCTCTCTCTCTCTACCTAGTAAGGCCCTCCGCAACTTCATGAGACCTGGTTTCAAAATAAAGTATAAAAAAACAGGACCGGGGGGTGTAGCGCGGAGGTAGAATGC
>PVJS01009159.1:23970-51182 GCA_004027185.1 Glis glis
GTATAAAAAATAGGGCCGGGGGTGCAGAGCGGAGGTAGAACACCCCTGGGTTCAATCCCCGGTACCGCAAAAAAAAAAAAAATAAATAAATAAAAATAAAAATAAATAAAAAAGGGCTGGGGGTATAGTTCAAAGGTAGAACACCCCTGGGTTCAATCCCCAGTACCAAAACAAAAAACCTAAGAAAATTGTGGTCGTGGGTTTGCTGTTGCTGTTTTGAGTGGTGGGATAGAACCCAGCACCTCACGCTTACATGCTCTGTCACTAAGCTACGCTCCCTGTCCTCAGTCACGTGCGTGGCCTGTCTGGCGGCTCCCTGAGACACTGCTCAGGCCTCCACTTTGTTTCATCCCCCTTAGAATTTTCTCAGGGCTGGAGGGTCGTTCTGAGCAGTGTTCGTTAAAAGTATCAAAAGGCAAATAATCGAGCCATTGCAGCTGGGGGCAAGGGATAACAGACAGAACAACAGCAGAGATATCAAGAAGCCTGAAGAGAGCCAGGCGTGGTGGCGCACGCTTGTAATCCCAGCACTTGGGAGGCTGAGACTGGAGGATCCGGTCGCGGCCAGCCTCAGCTACTTAGTGAGGCCCTCCGCAACTTAGTGAGACCTGGTTTCAAAATAAAGAATAAGAAATAGGGCTGGGGGTGTAGCCCGGATGTAGAATGCCCCTGGGTTCAATCCCTGGTATCACCAGAAAAAAAAAAAAAAGAAACAACTAGGGCTGGGGCTCCGTGGCCCTTGTCTAGCAGGGGTGAGGCCCTGGGCTTGCTTTTCAGCACTGCAAAAAAAAAAAAAAAAAAAAAAAGAAATAAACAGAAAGTAGAGGACTTAAGCAATACTATAAAGCAGCTGGAACTCACAGACATATGCAGAACAGAACACTTTAACCTACAACACGCTACGCATCCTTGTCAAGCACACGGAGCAGAGTCATTAGGAGAGAGCACGTTAGTCACACAGTAAGTCTCAATAAATTTAAAAAGGCTGAAATCACACCAAGTAGCTTCTAACCACCACAGAAACTCCTAGGCACCTGTACCCCAAAGAACTGAAGACAGGCAGATCTCAACAGCAGCGTTCCTCATAACAGCTCCAGAGTAAGTTGAGAGAGTCCAAATGCCCATCAGTTGTTGAACGGATCAACGGAACGTGGCGTTACCCACGTGATGAAATGCTGCCCAGCCATAAAAAGGAATGAAGTGCTGATTCATGCTGGGGCACTGGGGAGCTCGTGAGAGAGCCCAGGCCGGAGGCCGGCCGGCAGCACGTCTTCATCCACGGACCATGCAGAGCAGGCAAATCCATGGAGACAGGAAGCAGAGCCGCAGCTACCCAGGGCCAGGAGAGAGGGGAGAAGTTGGGAGTGACAGCTAAGGGACGCGGCATTCCTCTGGGGGGTGAGGAAAATGTTCTAAAATTGAGTTAGCCGGGCGTGGTGGCGCACGCTTGTCATCCCAGTACTTGGGAGGCTGAGACAGGAGGATCACAGGTTCGCAGCCAGCCTCAGCTACTTAGTGAGGTCTTCCGCAACTTAGTGAGACCCTGTTTCAGAATAAAGAAGAAAAACTAGGGCTGGGGGTGTAGCTCGGAGGTAGAATGCCCCTGGGTTCAATCCCTAGTACCACAAAAAACAAAACAAAACAAAACAAAAAAACACAAATAAAATTGTGTTAAAGGTAGCACAATTCTATGGACTGTATGCTTTAAGTGAATGAGTTGTATGGTATGTGAATTATGTCTCAATAAAACTCTTAAAAAAGTAAATAGATAGCCGGGTGTGGTGGCACACACCTGTAATCCCAGTACTTGGGAGGCTGAGACAGGAGGACCGCAGGTTTGAAGACCGCCTCAGCAACGTCGCAAGACCCTGAGCAACTTAGTGAGATTCTGTTTCAAAATAAAAAGGGCTGCGGGTGCAGCTTGGAGGTAGAATGCCCCTGAGTTAAATAAGTAATAATAAAAAAATAGGGCTGGGTGGGCCAGGTGTGGTGGCACATGCTTGTAATCCCAGTACTTTGGGAGGCGGAGACCAGAGGATCTGGGTTCGCGGCCAGCCGCAGCTCGCTCTCTCTCTCTCTCTCCTTAGTGAGGCCCTCCGCAACTTCGTGAGACCCGGTTTCAAAATAAAGTATAAAAAATAGGGCCGGGGGCGTAGCGCGGAGGTAGAACGCCCTTGGGTTCAATCCCCAGTATCTGCCCCCCAAAGCAAACAGACAGTGTTTGCTTTGTGCAGTGGTGTGCGCCTGTCATCCCAGCTACTCAGGAGGCTGAAGCGGGAGGATCTCTTGAGACCAGCCTGAGCAAGACAGCCTCAAAAAAAAAAAAAAAAAAGGAAGAAGTAAATAAATACATGGAAAATAAAATAAAATTAAAGATCACCGCTGTTGCTGAGGCTGGACCTTCCCAAAGGGCAAAAGCACTGAGGCAGGGGAACTGCAGAGAGGCCCCACTGAAGCTGCTGATCAAGAGGGGGAGGGGAGAAGCACAGCTAGAGCCTAGCCTAGGGACACTCAGTTCGAGCCAGGACGCCTGTCGAGGATTCATGGGTGGGAAAAAGAATTAAAAGCTGCTACTTAAAACTGCTTTCATGTGAGGGTTCTAAGGCGCCGCGTGTGTCTGGAGCACCTGCCAAGGGCAAGAAAGCGTCTACAACTCAACCAGGCCTACGGCTCAGGGCTCCCAAATCCAGAGATGACAGGATTAAATCAGCAGAAACTGCTGAGGCATCAGCAGCCGCTGTGCCCCGCATCGGGAGCCGGAGGAGGAGGAGGAGGAGGAGGAGGGCGCGGGCGGGGTGCGCTTCTCCTTCTTGGATGGATTTCTTTTCTGGGCACAAGCGCTCTCTGTGTCATCCCCACAATGCGGAGCCCACCACATCTAGGTCACATAATGCCAGCCCTTGTTCCTCCGGAGCAGACGGTCCGCTGCTCCGGTTTGGCGGTCCCTCAAGATCACCAGGCCCAGCGGGCTCTGCTCACCGCTGGGGCAGGGGAGTGGCGCACAGGATGGGGACCTTTTTAAAGTGGATCACAGAAGAAAACATGTCACTCTGACTGGAAGCATGACATGGTTTCTCAGGCCCCCTTCACCCTCCTGAGGAAGAGTGGGGTGTCTCTACTACACGGACCAGCAGGCCTCTTCTCCAGTCAGTGCCCTGCACATAGGACATCTTGTCTCTGTCCCAGCGTCCAGCCCCCAGCCCGGCGCAGAACACATTCGCAGGAAATGAGGCGGCGAGGGCCACTGTTCATGCCATGGACCAAACACAGAGCCTGGCACGCTGGAGGTATAGTTCAGATGTAAAGTGCCCCTGGGTTCAATTCCCATATTCCTTGGGGACTAAACCCAGGGGCATTTTACCTTCGAGCTATACTTCAAGCTTTTTTGTTTTTATTTTTATTTTTTAAATTTTGAAACAGGGTCTCACTAAATTGCTAAGGCTCCGTCTGCCTAACACTCCCTCCCAGAATCCTGCCACCCTTTATACCCCTATCCCTTTACTATCCAGCTTCCCTCCCCATGCCCCCCCCATCCCTGGCTCACAGCACGATTTCAACACAAGACCTCGGCTTTTTGTTCTTCTACTTTCCTAGCTACAAGTAAAGTGAAATAACTTGTCACAGTGCAGCAATGAGGCCAAGTAATTATGGAATCCCAAATGCTCTGAGCCTTGAAGTCAAAAGGGCCAAGATTAATTCAGAATATTACAGCTGCCCTGTTTGCGGACATTGTTTTATCAGGATGCTTTATTCCGCACACCATGTTTTATATCTGTCCTTTTAAACAAACATTTAAGAACCTAGGAATGCGAGCAAGGGCAGTGGCTCTGGTCAGCCAGCGCTCAGCTCACAATGTGAAAGATGAAAGGAGATGGGTTTTATCCACAGAGAAAAAAAAGAACAGTCCCTAGCGCCATAAACTCCACATCAATCAAACTGGGCAGGGACTGGAAAAAGACAATCTTTCCAGAGAAAGAAACAGTTAATTACTCTTTGTGCCCTGGAGAACATTAAGAAACAAAACACATGGCCCATGCCCGTAACCGCAGAGACTCGGGAGAGGAGGCTGAGGCAGGAGGATGGCAAGTTGGAGGCCATCCTGGGCAACTCAGGGAGATCCTGTCTCAAAAAATAAGCCAGGCACGGTGGTGCACACCTGTAATCCAGTAGTTAGGAGGCTGAGACAGGAGGATGGCAGCAGGTTGGAGGGTAGCCTCAGCAACTTAGTGAGACCCTCAGCAACTTAAGATTGGCTTGAGTTGGAATTGACTTCAGACTAATTTGAGAAATGGTTTATGTTTTGGTCAACTCAGCCTAATGTATTCTTTTTTCAGGGGGAGGGTACTGGGCGTTATGCCCTGTACATGCGACAGAAGTGCTCTGCCACTGAGCTATACCCCCAGCCCTTTTAATTTTTTAAAAATTTCCAATTCTTATTATTTATTTGGTTTGGTACTGGGGATTGAACCCAGGGACATCCTACCTCTGAACTACCTCCCCAGCCCTATTTTATTTAATTAATTAATTAATTAATTAATTTTTTGCGGTGCTGGGGATTGAACCCACCCCCAGCCCTATTTTTTATTCTTTATTTTGAAACAGGGTCTTGCTAAGTTGCAGAGGGCCTCACTAAGTAGCTGAGGCTGGCCGCGAACCCGGAACCTCAGGTCTCAGCCTCCAAAGTACTGGAATTACAAGTGTGTGCCACCATACCCGGCTCTATTTTATTTTTTATTTTGAAACAGGCTCTCACTGAGGTGCGGAGGGCCTCACTAAGTTGCAGCGGGCCTAAGTTGCTGAAGCTGGCTGTGAACCTGCGATCCTCCTGCCTCAGTCTCCCAAGTACTGGTACTGTATGCCTGCGCCCCCATGCCCGGCTGGGCTGGGCTGTTCATGATCTGTGTGCCCAGGCCCCTGTGGTTCCCTTGCCTCAGTTTCCTCACCTGTGAAATGGAGCTGGCGATCCTGTCACCTGGATGGCTGGCGAGCACCGCGGCTGATGGATCCCGGCGGACAGAGGCCATGGAGGATGCAACCTCGGAGGCCAGAGCAGGAGAGGCGGGTCCCTCCTCTGGGCCGCGGTCTCCCTGAGCCCTCAACGTCGCACCTGCCTCGCAGAGCTGTATGGCTGCGTGCTCCCCCGCGTTCACGCCCACGAGCACAGCACACTGCGCAGGCGCGAGCGGCGCCTCCTGCTGGCCGGGGCGGGCCCTGCGCATGCGCAGCTGCTCTGTACCACGTGCACACTGCTCTGCGCAGGCGCCCTGCCTGCTGGGCGGTGCCCCCGCGCATGCGCACCTCATTTTTTCCCCCCAGCCCGTGGTCTGTGCCCACCATTCGGGCTTTCAGGTCACTCAGTCCTTGCAGGGGGACCATGACTTCCATTTTGCAGACTAAGACACTGAAGCACGCTGGCCCTGGATAGAAAGGAGTAGCACCAGGATTTGAACTTAGATTGTGGCTGCCTGGTGATCTGACCATTCGGATCTCTTTTGGGGGCGTGGGGGTACTGGAGACTGAAGCCAGGGGTGCTCTACCACTGAGTTGTATCCCCAGCTTTTATTTTATTTTGGTACTGGGGATTGAACCCAAAGACATTCTACCCCCGAGCTACACACCCAGCCCTGTTTATTTTTATTTTGAAACAGGGTCTCATTTGGTTGATGAGAGTCTCACTACTTGCTGAGGCTGCCCTCCAACCTGGGATCCTTCTGTCTTAGCCTCCCCAGTACTGGGATTCCAAGCATGAGCCACCACACCCGCTTTATATTTTTAAATTTTGAAACAGGGTTATGCTAAATTGCCCAGGCTGGCCTTGAACTTGTGATCCTCCTGCCTCAACTTCCCGTGTTAGTGGGATTACTGCACCTGGCATTGAGCTAGGCCATTCATACACATTATTTCATCTCAGCCTCAGCCAGCCCTGTCATCATTGAAGATCCATGTCCATACTTGTGGGGAACTGATTTTTTTTTTTTTTTTTTTTTTTTTTGTCCTGGATTGAACCCAGAGGCATTCTACCTCTGAGCTACACCCTGTGGGCACTGTGGGGTCTGGCTGTGAAGTCTGGCCATGAGGTCATGCAGGAAAATGACTAAGAACAAGAAAGAGAAACACCCCCTGACCATTGCCCTGCCCTGAGATGACGTGGCCATTAGCACATCAACCAGCGGCTTACACGACTTCTCCGGTACCCCCCCTTTCCTTGCCCCATAAAAGCCCCTAGCCTGTAAAGAGGTGGGTTTCTGACTCTTGTGGGCTCTCTCCCCAGTCAGATGCCTCCTTCCAGGTTTTATTCCTGAATAAAGCCTGCTCCTAGCGGTTGGGCTGTGTTTTCTTTGTCCTCAGATACTCCAACACACCCCCAACCTTTTTTTTTTTTTTGGCGGTACCGGGGATTGAACCCAGGGGCATTCTACCTCCGAGCTACACCCCCAGCCCTATTTTTTATACTTTATTTTGAAACCGGGTCTCACGAAGTTGCAGAGGGCCTCACTAAGTAGCTGAGGCTGGCTACAAACCCGGATTCTCCGGTCTCCGCCTCCCAAGTACTGGGATTACAGGCATGCACCACCACGCCCAGCTTTCCCCCAACCCTTTTTATTTTTATTTTTTAATTTTACATCAGGGTCTCACTAGGTTGCTGAGGGTCTCATTAAGTTGCTGAGGTCCTCTTGTCTCAGCCCCCAAGTATTGGGATTACAGGCATGCGCTACCACACCTGGTTTGGGGAACTGGTTTTTAATTAGGCATCATGGGTAATTAATGAATGATCCTCCTGCATGGTTCTCCAGGCTTGAAGGCAGAGCAGAGCTGAACTGAGCTTTGCCAAGCGTGTTCCAGGGAATCTGGTAAGGTTAGTCCCCTGAGGAAGCCCCTCTTCTGAGGCCGTGATAGGATGGGTGAGAAGGCCTTGGGGTGTCAGCGGGAAACTCCCCAATTGCTCTTTGACCTCTTGATGCTTTTGATGAATTCCTCTTGGAGTTCAGGACTGTTCGTTCATCTGACTTCCGGTTGTCACAAGGAATCTTGAGGAGGTTGACAGCCTCCCCTCTGAACTCCTTACTTACTGTTCTTCAGAGAAATCTGCCATCTTAAATGTTTGTTTATTTATTTATTTACTTATTTATGTATTTATTTATTTATTTATTTATTTATTTATTTATTTATTTATTTATTGTGTGGCACTAGGGATTGAACCCAGGGGGATTCTACCTCCGAGCTACATCCCCAGCCCTATTTTATTTTTATATTTAAACAGGGTCTCACTAGATTGATGAAAGTCTCACTATTTTCTGAGGCTGTCCTCGCACCTGTGATCCTCCTGTGTCAGCCTCCCAAGTACTGGGTTTACAAGCATGTGCCACCACGCCCGGCTATCTTAAATGTTTAAGTGGGTCCCTTTTAATGAGCGCCATTTGAAAGTTTGGTATAAAGAGACAGAGCCAGCTCCAGGCATAATGGAGAATAATCTACTCATGAATAACCCCCTTTCAGTTTCAAAAATAAAAAGGACTAAGGGTGTAGTTCAGAGGTAGAATGGCCCTGGGTTCAAGTCCCAGGACAAAAAACAAAAAAAAGAGGCATTTGAGTTTAAGAGGAGTTTGAGGATTGCTGTCGTTCCCCAAAGAGTGAGTTATTATAGAGCATCTGGCCCCCTCTGTCCCCTTCTCTCTTCCGCGTGCACCCACTTGCCCCTCTGCTGTGAGGCCTTTACCAGAAGCCAAGCAGATGCCAGTGCCATGTTCAGAAGCATGAGCCAAAAGTGAACCTCTTTCTTTCATAAGTTAAGCAGTCTCAGGTAATATGTTACAGCAACAGAACACAGGCTGACAGTGTTTGATTTTCTTTTTAAATTTTTTTTTTGTGTGTGTGTGTGTCTGTGGTACTGGGATTGAACCCAGGGGCATTCTACCTCCAAGCTGCATCCCCAGCTTGATTTTATTTTTATTTTGAAACAGGGTCTCACTAGGTTGATGAGAGTCTCACTACTTGCTGAGGCTGTTCTCGAACCTGTGATCCTCTTGTCAGCTTCCCAAGTCATATTGGGATTACAGGCTTGTGACACCACGCCTGACTCCCAAAGAATCCTTTCCTTGGGAATTCTCTGATGCCTGAACATGAACACTTCTTTATGGCTTGTTATTTCAGTTTAGCATTTTCCCTTCATAAAGACTGAATGCTCAGCCGGGCGTGGTGGTGCACGCTTGTAATCCCAGTACTTGGGAGGCTGAGACAGAACAGAGAGCAGCACTGGTCACCCCGCTCGTCCTTCCTCCCTACTCTCTGTGCCTGCAGGCAGTGCTCCACAGATGTGTCAAGGGACCCACTGGCCCTCTGCTTGCCCATTGGGTTCACAGGCGAGAGGGGCTGGGTTTGTCTTGTAACTGCACCCCCGCCCCTTGCTGCCATGACTAGCCTAAGGGCGAATCCCACATGCCCAGGGGGTCAGAGCACCCACCACCACCATCCCTGCTCCTCCCCACCTCCTGCAGCTGCCTCAGCCTGACCCACAACACCAAACAGCTCTCACCTGCCTCTTTCATGTGGCCCAGTGGGACCACGGGCTACCCCAGCAGGAGGAGTAGGAGGTGGGAGGAGGGGCGCAGAGGGGAGGGAGAAGGGGAAGGAAGAAGGTTTCCCAGGTGGGACTGAGGGGAGGGTGGGGGGCGGCAGGGGAGAGAGGCAGCTCTGGTCTCAGGAGGCGCCCTGTGCTGCCCTGCTGTTTCACCAAAGTCCTTATTTACTTTTATTTTGTGTGTGTGAGGTACTAGGGATTAAATCTGGGGGCATTCTACCTCCAAACACCCCCAGGCCCTATTTTATTTTTTATTTGGAAACGGTCTTGCTAAGTTGATGCGAACCTCACTGAGTTGAGGCTGGCTTCGAACCTGCCATCCTCCTGTCTCAGCCTCCCAAGTACTGGGATTACAGGCCTGTGCCATCACGCCCGGCCTTTCTGACCCTATTACTTCAAGCTTTGTGAATCCTGCCCAAACTCAAAACATCCTCCCCAAACCCCTTCCTCTTCTTTGCAATATATTCAAGGCAGAAACAGCATTTTACTTACTCTTGAAAAATTAGTACTTTGGAGGTCGAGACAGGAGGATCGCAGGTTCAAAGCCAGCCTTAGCAATTTAGCAAGGCTTTCAGCAACTTAGGGAGACCCTTTTTCCAAATAAAAAAATAAAATTGGTCTGAGGGTGTAGCTCAGAGGTGGAATGCCCCTGGGTTCAATCCCCAGTACCACATATCCACAAAAAAGACCAGGCTTAGCTCATGGAAAGGACTCAATATAATCTACCTAATATCTAATAAGAATCAGTAAGATAAACAACTCGCCCAAATAGGAATATCAATAGTCGATTTTAGCCGGGTGCAGTGGTACACACCTGTAATCCCAGTACTTGGGAGGCTGAGACAGGAGGATCTCAGGTTGGAGGCCAGCTTCAGCAACTTAGCAAGACCCTGTTTCAACATAAAAAATAAAAAGGGCTTGGTGGTGTGAGGCTCGGAGGTAGAATGCCTCTGGGTTCAATGTTCTGTACCACAAAACAAATAAATTGAAAATAAAAAGGGCTGGGGGTGTAGCTCAGAAGTAGAATGCCCCTGGGTTCGATCCCCAGTGCCAAAAACCCCCCACATAATCATCATCATAATAATTGATTTAAAAATACTATTTCCGAATAGGTAGTACAGCCCCATGGTTAAAACAAAAACTCAAAATAATGTCAGAGGTAGGAAGGGAGGCCTCCCTCCAGCCCTGCGCTCTCCGTGCCGCCCCACGCATACACAGAGACAACAACTTGCTCCTGTGTATCCTTCCAGGAGTCCGTTAGGTAAATACAAGCAGCTGCAAATGCATTGAATAGACGATTTTTAAGCTCACATTTACTGAGCGTTTACACTGTGTTTGGCACTTGCCCTGTCATTTACAGCAAAATGGGTGAAAATCAGTGAAATACGTGAGACACAATAAGTGAGGTGAAATGAGGCAGACCCAGGAGGACTAGGACCACAGGTTCTCCCTCTTACGTGGAAACTAGACAAAGCTGAGCCGCATGGAGAGTAGCAGTCAGCCGAGGTCGGGAAGCCTGTGGTGGAGAGAGGAGGGTGGATATCAAGAACTTGGACGTGACCAGTGCATGCTGGAGGATGCTTGTGTGGAAGTGGCACACCGAATCCCACGAATATGCACAATTGATACATGTTAATAAAGATAAAATAACAACAAAAAGAAGATGAAAAGAAAGGCCAAAAGAGATGAAGGAGTTCGAGGGGCTGAGCCCAGCAGATCGCAGCCTCGAGGAGATGCAAATGATCAATAAGTATTTGGAAGGTGCTCAGCTGCCTTCCACGCCAGGGAGCTGAGATGAAAGCCGGCAGCAACAGCACCATGCTAGTTTTCATCCGTTCAGTGGACAGACGCCCAGGAACGCTGCTGCGAGGTGGAGACTGACACCCACACCCCCTACTGGTAAGAATATGCATTGCAAACGACTTCAGGCAGGATATCTTAAAAATGTTTAACACACACCCTTTGACCCAATTCCTCAGAAATGAAGGCTCCAGAGTATAAGGCTGCACATAGACAGCGGTGCACTGCGGCACTGTGTGAGAGGCAGAAGGTTAGAAATGTAAACATTCATCGAGGGGGGCTGGTTGGGTACATGACAGTACATTCATGATGGGGAATACTATACAGCAGTTATATAAAATAAGTTAGGTCTGTATGAATTTTGCTCTGGAGGAATGGCCACAAAATATTTTAAGTGAAGAAAAAAAGCAACTTACTAAATATTGATATTTTTATTTCACATACCAATACATTTCAACATATTTGTGTATTTTAAGGAAGCTTCCCATATGTATATTTCTTTGAATACGTTTATTTTATATTTATTTATTTGTTTGTTTGTTTACTTATTTATTTTTTTTTTTGTTTGTTTTTGTGGAACTGGGGATTGAACTCAGGGGCATTCTACCTCTGAGCTATACCCCCAGCCCTATTTTTTATTCCTTATTTTGAAACAGGGTCTCACTAAGTTGCAGAGGTCCTCACTAAATAGCTGAGGCTGGCTGCATATCTGCAACCCTCCTGTCTCAGTCTCCCAAGTACTGGGATTACAAGCGTGCACCACCACGCCCAGTCCTATTGTTTAATTTTTATTTTGAAACAGGGTCCCGCTAGGTTGATGAGAGTCACTATTTGCTAAGGCTGTCCTCAAACCTGTGATCCTCCTGTCTCAGCCTCCCAAGTACTGGGATTACAGGCGTGTGCCACCGTGCCTGGCTGAATGTTTATATAAACAGATCAGTGATGCTCAACTGGGTGTGATTTTGTCTCTCAGGGGACACACGGCAAGGACTGAAGACATTTTTGGTTGTCACACTGGGGCGTGCTAATGGCATAGTTGCTAAATCCTACAAATGCTCTTCCCCTGCAAAGAATTTCCAGCCCCAAAATGTTAATCGTGCTGAAGTTGAGAAACCCTAGTATGGAGAAAGGAAAAAAAAAAACAAATAAAAATAAAAAGGAACAAACACCAAACCGTTAGCTTTTTCATTACACATCTGTGTTGTTTAACTTACTGAAATGTGCATTTATTTTGACAACTAAAAATTATCCTATAAAGTAAAACATAATAAAAGTTTATTGCTTTGGCAAAGACAAATGACCCAACAGGAATGGTAGACTGTTCCCTAAGGTGACCTTAGGGTGGTGGCAGCTGGAAGCAGCAGGAGATGGGTGGTGACACCCTGCAGCCTGGTCCTGGCGTTGGTACTCACCCACACAGTTGGAATAATCCCAGAGTGAGGCTGAGGTTTTCCTGAGCTGGACAAAGGCCTGCAAACATGTCCTATTAGGGAAGCCTACTGTGAGAGGCGCCTAGACTCGCTTTCCATTTTATAACCTGGAATATACCATCTTATGGTGAGGCAGCAGGGAATCCTAATACCTCAGAGCTGCTCATCTCGCTGGTCTGCTGAGGAGCAGGTTAGCAGACGTTCATCCGGACAAGGGTTTGGTGGTTAAGATAAGAAAACTTTGGCTTAATACACAGATAAACAAAATTTTTTGCTGCCTAATTAGAGCCCCCCTTTTTTGTGGTCCTGGGGATGAAACCCAGAGGTATTCTACCTTCGAGCTACACCCCCAGCCCTATTTTATTTTATTTCAAAACAGGATCTCACAAAGTTGGGAGGCTGGCTTTGAACCTGTGATCTACCTATCTCAGCCTCCCAAGTACTAGGACTGTAGGTGTGCCCCACCAAGTCCAGCTTAATCGGAGCCTTTTATATGCTAGTGTGCACCTCTGAGAGGGTGGTCTTCAAGTGCAGGACTTCCCTGTCTTGATCAAGTCCTTTTTCCAAAGGACCCATCTTGACAGATACTTCCCATACTTTGGGAAATATTAACCTAGTGTATTCTTAGTTTCACTGGTGAGAAAATGGTTGCCAAAAGGAGAAAAAAAAATGACTGGTGGGGGGCTGTTTTCGAGACCACTGCTTTCCCCCCACCAAACACCTAACCACAGGTACTAGAGGTCCTTAGGGAACATTTCTTGGATTTAAGGAATTTCTTGGGAGGAGCTGCAGTGGAGGTAAGGAATAGTGGAAACCACACATGGCAAACTCATCTTCAAAAAGGATCAAGAAGTTTTGGGTCTCAGAACAGGGGCCGTTTTTTTTTGTTGTTTGTTTCTTGTCGGAGGAGCCCAGATGTACTTTTGAAGTTCCTCATGGGACAGGTGGGAACACCTGTGACTTCATTCCTCTCCGATGTGCCTCAAAGTGACCTCACTGGGCCAGGAGAAGCACTATACATTATTCCTGTATGTCAATGTAAATTCTGTTTAGTGAGTTTACTAAAAATTACTTTTGTGTGTGTGTGTGTGTGTGTGTGTGTGTGTGTGTGTGTGTGTAGTACTGAGGATTGAATCCAGGGGCATTCTGCTTCCGAGCTCCAGCCCCAGCCCTATTTTTTTAATTTTTATTTTGAAACAGGGTCTCGCTAGGTTGATGAGAGACTCACTACTTGCTGAGGCTATCCTCGAACCTGCGATCCTCCTGTCTCAGCTTCCCAAGTACTGGGATTACAAGCGTGCGCCATCACGCCTGTTTAAAAGTTACTTTTATGTGTGTGTGTGTGTGGTACTGAGGATTGAACCCAGGGGCATTCTACCTCTGAGCTCCAGCCCCAAGCCCTAGTTTTTAATTTTTATTTTGAAACAGGGTATCGCTAGGTTGATGAGAGTCTCACTACTTGCTGAGGCTATCCTCAAACCTGCAATCCTCCTGTCTCAGCCTCCCAAGAACTGGGATTACAAGCGTGCGCCACCACGCCTGGCTAAAAATTACTTTTGAAGGAATTTTCCATCTGGGAGAGAAACACAGACGTTGAGTGCAGCTAGACTGTTTCAGAAACTACTGACAACGTGAACACAGGGCCAGGAGCCCATGGAGGAGGGGGTCAGGGCTTCCCAAGGTTCTCGATGGTTCATACTACCAAATGAGGCTTGCACACCTTACCAGTGGGCAATGGGGAGCTACGGAAGATGTTTTCCGTTTTAAGCACAGAACTGTGGACACAGCACATGCCGGGTCCACACTCCCCATCCTCGGGGCTCCCCATCCAGCTCCCCCCAAAGCTCTCCCTGGGTGAACAGCCTCCCTGCACACCACCGATGGCTTGGGTCCGGGGAGGAGTCCCACGCCCGCCCCGCCCTCGCCGCCCGGTGCAGCACCACTGAAGCAGGGAATCGCTGCTCCGTCTGCAGGCGGGTCCCGTCCCCGTTCTGGTAGGGTGGGCCAGCGCCCAAGCTCGCTGGCGCCCTGCCCGGCGAAGGGCATCGCTCCAAACAGGAGCTCTAAGACGGCCGGAACTAGAAGCCCAGAAACCCCCCAAGAACTGGTCAAGTCCCGCAAGGCTAGAGGCTGCGCGACAGGACGAGGCACAGCTGAGCATGCGCAGTCCTCCGTGCCGGGCGCGGTCACGTGGGCGGACCGGAAGCGGAAGACTGACCCAGAGGGAAAGCGGGCCGCGCCGGAAGTCCCGCCTTCTCCAGAGTCTGCTCCCGGAAGTGCCGCTGCTCAGAGCGGGCGTGATGGCTTCAAGGTTACTTCGCGGAGGCACAGCGCTGGCCGCGCAGGCCCTGAGGGCCCGCGGCCCCAGTGGGGCGGCTGCGGTGCGCTCCATGGCTTCTAGAGGTACTGGGCTCCCTGGGCGAGCCGGCGGCCGGCGGCGTTGCTTTCCCGGGCGGGGGGAGGGAGGTGCCGGAGCTGCAAAGCGGGGCGGACCGTGCAGCTCCTGGGGCCCACTGACCGCCTCCCGGCCCCGAGTGCCCCCGGCTCTGCGGGCATCTCGTTGTCACTGCCACCGCCACCAAATTAACCCTGCTGCGAAAGCGTCCTAGCTAGAGGGAGCCGGGTGACCTTGGGATGTGTGTATGTGTTGGGGGGAGGGGCAGGGGCAGCAGCCGGGAGGGCGCGGGGCTCGGCCGACCTTCAAATCGTGGCTCCCCTCGAGCTGAATGGACTCTAGATTCATCAGCTTTTGGAGAAATGTCGAAATACTGGCTTCGGTGGTTGGAGAAGAAAAGCGTCCGCTAGTGCTGCTGCCTTTGGGAATCGTGACCCAGTAGTCCTTAGGGGACAATGGATTTGGGTAGTCGTGTGTGTGTGTGTGTGTGTGTGTGTGTGTGTGTGTTTTACTGGGAGTTAAACCCGGGGGTATTCTACCTCCGAACTATATCCTCAGCCCTATTTCATTTTTATTTGGAAACAGGGTCTCACTAGGTTGATGAGAGTCTCACTACTTGCTGAGGCTGTCCTTGAACCTGCGATCCTCCTGTCTCAGCTTCCCAAATACTGGGATTACAGGTTTGCACCACCATGCCTGGCTTGGTAGCCTTTAAGATCGTGAGCCCAGGGGCTGGGGATGTGGCTTAGTGGTGGAGTGCTTGCCTAGCATGTGTGAGTTCCTGGGTTCAATCTCCAGCACCTCCAGAAAATCATTAAAAAAAAAAAAGATCGTGAGCTCATTGAAACTTATGCAGAGGTTTACCTGTGGCCTTTCCCATTTTAATCATTTTAGGGTGTATTTCTTTTTGATATTGATCGTGTCAGTGGACATCATAATTTCTTTTTCTTTAGGTGGTGTTCCTACTGATGATGAGCAGGCGACTGGGCTGGAGAGGGAGGTCTTGATGGCTGCACGGAAGGGACTGGTGAGGAAAAACTCCCTTCTGTGGAGCTGTTGGTCTTTGATGGGATCAGAGTTGTCTCCTCTCTGGGAGCATTGGATTGTAGGACCCTGTGCCTGTGCTTCTGGAGGGGTAGGGCTTATTTGGCATAATGCATCAACCTTTTTTTTTTCTTCCAGGACCCATACAATATCCTACCCCCAAAGGCAGCTTCCGGCACCAAGGAAGATCCTAATTTAGTCCCATCCATCACCAACAAGCGAATTGTGGGCTGCATCTGTAAGTACCTCATCTCTATTTTCTTGTCCATTTTAAATTTTTTTAATTTTTATTTTTTAAAACTTTGTGGTACTGGGGATTGAACCTAGAGGCATTCTGCCTTCGAGCTACACCCCCCAGCCTGATGATTTTTTTATTTCTTATTTGGAAACAGGGTCTCGCTAGGTTGATGAGAGTCTCACTACTTGCTGAGGCTGTCCTCGAACCTGCGATTCTCCTGTCTCAGCCTCCAAGTACTGGGATTACAAGCGTGCGCCACCATGCCCAACTTGTCCATTTTTTAGATATATCCTACTATACAGGATGTCTGTAAGCTGCTTTATATCATTTGTGTGTGTGACTGTATGTGTGTAAAGAGGATAGATGTGTAAATAGTTGTTCTAAGGGTCTAGCTCTCCAGCCTCATTGTGCATGAGTCCTTACCGGAAAGAGGCACAGAATAGCAACAAGACAGGCTCACTGGAGGTGGAAGTATATCATGAAGGAGTGTTCATCCAGATAATATGTATCGTTACACTATTTCTTTTTTTTTTTTTTTTTGCCGTACTGGAAATTGAACCCAGGGGCATTCTACTCTGAGCTACACTCCCAGCCCTAGTTTTTGTTCTTTATTTTGAAACAGGGTCTCACTAAGTTGCAGAGGGCCTCACTAAGTAGCTAAGGCTGGCCGCGAACCTGAATCCTCTGGTCTCACCCTCCCAAGTACTAGGATTACAAGCGTGCGCCACCATGCCCGGCTTGTTAACACTATTTCTGCTAGGCACTGTTTTAGGCACCAGGGATACATACCAGTATGGATCCTGTTTTGGGATTCTGCATAGACAAAGGAATTCTTAGAACTTACAGCGACCCATATATGAGGATTATTGTATTTACTCATAGATAAACTCAGGGCCTCACTTTCTTTGTCTGAAAGGTAGAAGAGAGATTAAGCAGCTCTCTTAAGATGTCTACCATAGTTTTATTTCTGTCTCGGTGGCATTTGAGGGGGAAGTTAATGTTGGAAGCCTCGCTTTCTAGGCTGGAGGACCTTCACCCACCTTTTTTCCTTTCAGGCGAAGAGGACAACAGCGCCGTCATCTGGTTCTGGGTGCACAAGGGCGAGACTCAGCGGTGCCCAAACTGCGGAACCCATTACAAGCTGGTGCCCCACCAGCTTGCCCACTGAGCCCCTGCACCGACTCTCAGAGTGTGCTGTAAAGTTTCTTCTTTCCAATAAAGACTAGCTGTGGCATTGGCTCCTCCCACAGGTGGCTAGCCTAGTTTCTCTTCTGTATTTGGTGATTCTTAAATTGGGACTAGCTGTTTGTTAATACTAGCTTGTCATCCACTTACCTAAAGTATACCCACCATGCACAGTGTAGCACAGAGGTAGAGTAGAGGCAATGCTTAACATGCATGGTTCAATCTCCAGTAACCCCCTCCCAGTAATAAATATAGATTGACAACCCATAATGCCATGGTCGGGACTGCCTTGTACCAGGGAAAGGGATGGGCATGGAGTCAGGCTGACCTGACTAATGATATTGGCGCCATCCTCAGGCTGTGTACTGACTGGGTTCTCTGGCTGGCTCCATGTGCAAACAAGGTAAACACCTAAAAGGCCTTAGCGGCTGGCAGCTGACAGTTTTTTCACAGCTTCGTTACAGAGGCAGGATGGCCTTTAGAGAAGAGCTTCAGGGACTTTGAAGTCTTGAGGGACCTGGTTCAAAGTGAGTTCATGGGGATGAAGCCAGCAGGATTCAGAATATGGGACAATTCCAGAGACCAAAGACCAGGTTTCTTCCAAGAAGTTTCAAGGAATAGCAGGGCATGATGGTGCATCCCAGGAATCCCAGTACTTGGGAGGCTGAAACCAGAGGATCGCGGGTTTGAGGCCAGCTTCAACAATTTAGTGAGACCCTGTTTCAAAATAAAAAATAAAATAGGGCTGGGGGTGTAGCTCGGAGGTATAATGTCCAATCCCCAGTACCAAAAAAAAAAAGTTGGAAGCATTCGAGGGGGTAAAAATAGGGAGAACCTATGGAGTGAAAACAGTGTGGGCCTTGTTTGGCTCTTGATTTGAAAAAAGATAGTTGTGGGAGTTGAGTCCAGTCTCTTCCCCCAGTGCAAGACCCCATCATAGTGGTCCAAAGACCTGTCTCCAGGGCCCCTGTTGAATAAAGTCTGCCTTGCTATCTTAAAGAGAAAGAAAAACAGCTGGACAAGGTGGAATCCTGTAGCCCAGCTACTCTGGAGTCCGAAGCAGGAGGATCACTTGAGCCCAGTGGCTTTGAGGCCAGCCTGGGCAACATCAAGAGACCCTGTCTCAAAAAAGTTATAAAAGAAAAACTTTGGAGTATGCACTCTGGATATTGGATATTTAGGTATTAAAATTTTAGGTGTGTTTCTAGAGTCAGTTCTTAGGCGTTAAAGATAAATATGGAAATATGAATCGGGAGGGAGAAGTGAAACTCGTTTTAACCACTAGTGAGATCTTGGACACGTCGTCAAAGCATTTCTGAAAAATGGAAATCCCTTTTCATTTCCTGTTGAGATTAGCCCGAGGGGTCTTCAGTTGGTTGTCTCTACAGAACTGGTTCAAACTACATCTTTCAGTGTGAACTCATGAGAGGAAAGACAGCTGTTTTCCCTTTCTTCAGTCTGGCGGACCTCGTCTCGAAGGTATAGTCCGTGCTAAGCCCCGTTCCTTGCTCACCGTCGTCATCTGCTTCCAAGAAGTGCCCCGGCTTCCACCTGCCTTCCAGCCTTTCCTCTTCGAGCCCGCAGGCAGCCCTCTGCCAAATCTACCTCCTGCACTCACCTCAAAGGCTGTGCCAAACGTGTCGCAGTAACTATCCTGAAGTCTAGCCCGGTGCTGCAGCCGGGCCCTCCTGGCTGGCAGCTCTGCTCCTGCATCTCCGTTTCCTTTTCTAGTGTCTCCTGCCAGTCTAGTCCAAACTGCTCATGGTGAGCTTGGGACTCCATATTAAGCCAGTCTGTCTTCTCCCTCGCCCCCTCATCACCACGGAAGCCCTCCTGGCTGCTTTTCCTCCGATTCCTCCCCAAACAAAAACCTCTCCCGTACATTTCCAGACTGGTAGGCAGAATACTGACTCCCTAAAATGTCTGTGTCCTACTCCCTGGAACCTGTGGCTAGGTTAGGACACAGAGCAAAAAGGACTTGAGGCTCTAGATGGAATGACAGTGTAACACCTGACCTTAGAATAGGGTCATTATCTTGGATTATCCAAGTCCCAGTAAGCGTAAGGAAGGTGGACAAGGGGGACGGGATTATGGGTGACCAGTCAGAGATTCAATGTCGCTGGCTTTGAAGACAGGAAAGGGGCCTTGAGCCAAGTAACGCAGGTGGCTCTGGAAGCCGGGAAGCAAGCCTGTGTCAGCCTACCAAGTATTGGGATTACAAGCGTGCACCACCACGCCCAGCTTTTATTTATTCATTTTTGAAACAGGGTCTTGCCAAGTTGCTGAAGCTGGCCTCGAACCTGCAACCCTCCGGTCTCAGCCTCCTAAATACTGGGATTACTGCATTTGAATCTTTTACAAACCCCAGTGCACAGGCCACCCCCAGGCCAGCAGGGTGTCTGGGGTGGTGCTCAGGCAGCAGACCTTCAAAGTTCTCCGAGTGCTTCCAAGTGCAGCCGAGGCTGAGCACCTCTGCTGCGGACTACCCACGTGGACGTGAGCAGCTCTCTTCCTCGCCTCTGGGGAACAGGGAGCCCTTGGGGCGAAGAGAGAGGGGTGCGCTGTTCTGCACTAGGAGGATCAAAGCGTTGCTCTTGGATGGCAGTGGGCTACATCCGAACCTGTGGCTACTCGGCGGTGTAGAATTTGGATCTCTTCCCACCTCGCCAAGGAAGAAAATAGGCTTCACTCTAATGGTATTTATTAGGGAAGTATTTGCAAGTACAGAATGAAGAGCTTTTTCCCCGGGACCACCTGAAGATGTTGCTGATGTGGCGCCCCATCACCTCCGAGTTTGTCTCTCTCACAAACAGCCTCCGAATACCGACAATATGACTATGAAGTCAGGCAGGTACGGTTTATAAATGTCAATCACCCAATCCTCAGACCCCGGTGTGTGTGTGTGTGTGTGCGTGTGAATACCTACAATATGACTATGAAGTCAGGCAAGTACGGTTTATAAATGTCAATCACCCAATCCTCAGACCCCCGGGGTGTGTGTGAATACCTACAATAAGACTGTGAAATCAGGCAAATACAGTTTATAAATGTCAATCACCCAATCCTCAGACCCCAGTGTGTGTGTGTGCGTGTGCATGTGTGTGCACGCGTGTGTGCGTGCATGTGTGTGTGTGTGTGTGAGAGAGAGAGAGATGGGATTGAACCTAGAGGCATTCTACTTCTGTGCTTCCTGGTGTGTGTTAGAGACAGACAGACAGACACGGGATTGAACCCAGAGGCGTTCTACTTCTGAGCTCTTTCTTTGGTTTTGGGAATTGCTGAGAGCCTCACTGAGTTGCTGAGGCTGGCTTCGAAGTGATCCTCCTGTCTTTGCCTCCCAAGTAAGTACTGAGATTACAGAAGTGCACCACCATACCTGACTTTCTTCTTTTTTTTTGGCCGTACTGGGGATTGAACCCAGGGGCATTCTACCTCCGAGCTCCACCCCCAGCCCTATTTTTTATTCTTTATTTTGAAACAGGATCTCACTAAGTTGCGGAGGGCCTCACTAAGTAGCTGAGGCTGGCTGCGAACCCGGATCCTCCGGTTTCAGCCTCTCAAGTACTGGGATTACAAGCGTGCACCACCATACCCGGCTTTTAATTTTGTTTTGAAACAGGGTCTCATTAGGTTGCTGAGAGTCTCACTAAGTTGCTGAGGCTGGTCTCCAACCTGTGATCCTCCTGCTTTAGCCTCCCAAGGACAGGAATTACGGACATGGACCACCATGCCCGGCTTCAAACTTTCAATTTATTTCTGTCAGTATGGATTCATGCCTTCTTACCCAGTGGATCATCATCTGGGACTCATTATTTTTTGATGTTTAGTTTGTTCCAAATATGGTCAGTGGGAACTTCTTCAAGCTGGCTCCCGTGCCCTTTTGATATGTTCCTATCATTCCTGGGGAAGCACAGGATCCCACGGCAATTTGTGGGGTGGGGTTGTGAACCCAAGCCATTTAGCTCCAAAGCCCAAGCCCTTTTGTCCTCGAAGTTTGTTTGCTTTTTATTTAACACTTTTTTGGGGGAGGGGGGAATTGAGGATTGAATCCAGGGGCATCTACCTCTAAGCTATACCCCCAGACTGATTATCCCTCCCTCCCTCCCTTCCTTCATTCTTTTTGTGGTACTGGGGATTGAACTCATGGGCATTTCTACCTCTGAGCTACACCCCCAGACCTTTTATTTTTTTATTTGGAAACAGGGTCTCACTAAGTTGTGGGAGGCCTCAGGCTGGCTGCAAACCTGTGATCCTCCTATTTCAGTCTCCCAAGTACAGGGATTACAAGCGTGCACCACCACACTTGGCTTATTTTTTTATTTTGAAACAGTGTCTTGCTAAGTTGCTTAGGGTCTTGCTGAATTGCTAAAGCTGGCCTCGAACCTACAATCCTCCCATCTTAGCCTCCTGAGTACTGGGATTACAGGCTTGCACACTCATTGTTTCTTAATAATGCTCTGAGAGAGACCCAGTTTCACCTGTGGTATTCTTGCAACACCTCAGTCTAACCAGGAGCGAGCAGCAGTCAAACCCAAACTGGAATTCACAGACCATTTCTCTTGTTCGAAAGTTACAGGACAGCTGGGCGCAGTGGCGCATACCTGTAATCCCAATGGTTGGGAGGCTGAGACAGGAGGATCACAGGTTTCAAAATAAAGAATAAAATAGGGGTGAGGGTGTGCCGGGAGCCTTCTTAGACCACATGCTGAGGTATCCATCTCAGATCAGCTTGCCTAGGTACATAGTACCCAGTTAAGTTGTGTACCCAGGAAATTGTGTGCATGCAGACAACTTTCCGAGGTCCGGATGGACCAGCAGGGTGAACTTTGATGTGACTTCCCCATTTCCCAGAAATGTTTACTTTTTCTTTCCCATGACTGTCTTGCTATTTTTGCTTATCTTAACCTGTGACTGCCTTGCTGGCTCCTGTGTTTAATCATTTTTATAATGCTTTGTTTAAACCTTCAATAAAAGAAAAACGCTGGTTTGAAGGAGGGCATGAGATCTCTGTCTTCTCCCCAGCTGCCCCGTATCTCTAATAATAATATTGACTCTGAGTCGTTCATGCGCAGGGACTTCTAATCTCAGCATCTGCGGGGCAAAGGTGTAGCTTGGAGGTAGAATGCCCCTGGGTTCAATCCTTAGTACCCCAGGCCCACTCCCCCCAAAAAAAAGAGAGAGAAGAAAGAGAGACAATGATTATAGGAGTTGCAAACTTTGATCATTGGTTAAAGTAGGGTCCACTCGGCTTCTCCACCATAAAACACACCTCGAGCCGGGCGTGGTGGCGCACATTTGTAAACCCAGTACTTGGGAGGTTGAGACAGGAGGATTGCAGGTTCGCGGCCAGCCTCGGTTACTTCGTGAGGCCCTCCGCAACTTAGTGTGACCCTGTTTCAAAGTAAAGAATAAAAATAGGGCTAGGGGTGTAGCTCAGAGGTAGAATGCCCCTGGGTTCAATCCCCAGTACCTCCCCACACAAATAAATAACATAAATAAATAATAAAACAACTTGCCCTTTTGTAGTTAATAAGCATCTCACGGGAGATTCTGAGATAACGCAAATATCCTTATTTGTGCCAATTTCTGCACCCGTTCCTGCCTGCAGCAATTACTGACATGGTGTCTGCCCAATGGTGACTGTCTCTTCCCACTATTCCTTCTATATAAATCGGCATTTTAGTGAAGGGAGAGAGCTGTCTCTCTTCCCCATGTATATATTTACTCAGTTATTTATATCAGTAAGGACAATGAATATTTTATTCTATGGCTTCTAATCCATTATAGATTTGAGCATGGGCCATGCCTTCAAGCGGGTTCCTGTGTCCTTTAGACAAGCCCTTTCTTTGGAGCTCTCACTTTATATATTTATTTATTTTGTGGTACTGGGGAACTGAACCCAGGGGCATTCCACCTCCAAGCTACATCTCCAGCCCTATTTTATTTTGAAACAGGGTCTCCCTAAGTTGCTGAGGGTCTCAATAAGTTGCCGAGACTGGCCTTAAACCTGCGATCCTCCTGTTTCAAACTCCAAGTACTGGAATCACAGGTGTGTGCTACCACATCCAGCTGAGTGCTCACTTTATGGTGCCACAGGACGTTCCAGGCACGTCTTGAATTTTCCCTGTCCCTGGGAACTCCAGGATGGTCTTTAGAACCCGGGACCGGACACTTGACGTGCTCATAGCTCCTGGCGTGTGACTGCGTCTCGGCCCTCCCAGCAGACAGACGGGGCTAGGAAATGCAGGTACGTATCCTAACCCTGGTCTCACACAGACGTGCACTGACTTCAGCATCTATCTGTATACGTAATAAAACCATGACTTCACATCCTCTCCAATTCCAATCCAATCCCACGAGGCTCACTCCCGCCATTCCACTTTTCCCCAGTAGAGAGCAGCCTGGTATCGTAGCCGGAACTCTTTTGGGGGGAGCAACTGGGGATTGAGCCCAGCAGCACTTTACCTCTGAGTTAGTTAATTACCTCTGAGTTAGTTACCTCTGAGTTAGTTAAATAGGTTACCCAGACCTATTTTCTTTTCTTTTTTTTTTGCAGTACCGGGGATTGAACCCAGGCATTCTACCTCCGAGCTACACCCCCAGCCCTATTTTTATTCTTTATTTTGAAACAGGGTCTCACTAAATTGCGGAGGGTCTCACTAAATAGCTGAGGCTGGCCACAAACCCGGATCCTCCTGTCTCAGCCTCCCAAGTACTGGGATTACAAGCGTGCACTACCACGTCCAGCATCCTATTTTCTATTTTGAAGCAAGGTCTCGCTAAGTTGCTGAGAGCCTTACTAAATTGCTGAGGCTGGCCTTGAACCTGCAATCCTCCTGTCTCAGCCTCCTAAGTACTAGGATCACAGGTGTGCAGCACCATGCCCAGCTTGAGGCTGAGCTCTGTACCCAGGCTATCCCTGCTGGAGGAAGGTGGCGGGGAAAGGCAGCGTTGGGCTTGCTGCCACGGCTGGGATGCTGGCGGATCTGAGGGCGGGCATCCCCATGGAGAACATGAGCGGGGGGGGGGGGGCAGTGTGCCGGTAAGCCTACGGACAGGGAAGGTGCAGGTCTCAAAGGGCCTGGATCAGGCCCACGTGGAGGCCTATGAAGGTGATTTGCTACCATGGTGCAGGTGCTCCTGTACTTAACCAAGGAGGGCGGACCCTGGCCGGTGCCTCTTCCTATGGAGCCCGGCCCAGCTGAGGCCCAACACTCCTGCCTGCCTTCCTTCCAGTCCCACGCTGAGCTGCGCTGGGGCCCAGCTGTCTTGGCTGTAGGCTGGCAGCCACTCGTGGGAAGGCACCTCTCTGCCTCCCCTGGTGGGTTGTGGTGGAGGGGCGTGACAAGCCCGAGGAGCTCTGCTCCAGGCCCGGAGCCTCCTGGGGCCTCCCCTGCCAACCACCAAAAGCCTCCTGCTTCTCAGCCGGCCGGCGCCATGCTGCACTCCCTCCGGCCCTTCGCCGAGTCTCCGGGGAGGGGCGCGCAAACAGCAGAACCACAAGAAAACAGAGCCTTCTCCATAATCATTACTATAATGATTTACAAAAAAAAGTAGTTTTTTCCCAGGCAACTGTGTTACATTATTGTACAGTCTAGGAGAGGGAGGTGGGGCCCTCGGACCCTTCCTGAGGGGGGAGAGGAAGTGCTGCCCCCCAAGCTTCAGGGTGCAACTCCTGATTAACTGGCTTCCCCATCGACAAGCAAAGACCGTTAACCCTTTCCCGTCCCGGGCACTGGGGTAAAGGAGAGGGAGCAGCAGGTCGCTGAAGGGCTTGGAAGGGGAGAGCTCGGCTCAAGCCCCGGGCCACACCCACTCGCTGGGGATGGAAACTGCAGGGAACTTAGGCCCAGGCCAGGGCGTCTGCCCAGGAAGACAGATGCCCAGGGTGTCTGCCCAGGAAGTGTGTGAGGGTCTGGGCTGCTCTGTTGGGACAGGAAGAGGAGGTGACAGAGACGCTCTGAGATACCTCGCTATGCTGAGCTGCTGCCGGCTGCCCCCTCCAGCTGCCCCCCAGCACCCAGGCACCCCGGCCCTGGCTGGGCGCCTGTCAGAGGAAACGGGGCATCTGGGTGTTTGGCCTGGAGCTTGCAGAAGCAGCTCCAAGAGTTAGACAAGGAACCACAGGCCTAGCTCATCCTGCCAAGGGGGACACGGGGACACTCAGAACGTCCCGGTGCTGGGCTCCTTGATTCCTAGGCCCCGGCTCTAGACTCCCGGCCATGCAGCTAAACGTTATTCTGTGTGTGCGGGGGGTGAGGGGCTGCAGAAGAGCGCTGTTACACCACCTGCCCGGGGGTTCGGGGCATGCAGGGGACCCTAAGCTAGAATGTGAGCCCAAACCTACAAGGGTCAAGGGCCCTGGCTCCCCTTTCCTGCATTTTCCCAGCATGCTCCGCTCTCCTCAGGCATCAGAAAGTTTTGCGGTGAATGGCACGGGTGCCATCCTCTTCGTACTCCTTTTTGGATACCCACATCTTCTTAAAAGTGTCCAGGGAGGCCAGGATGGAGCCCCTGTGGGACAGAGGGGGTGTTCTTGTGGACCTGCGGGCCAAGCCGGCCGCTCTCTCTGAACACAGGGGTTCTGATGCCTTGACCTGGGAGGAAAGCCACCCTCCCCCACCTGGCTTAGGCCACCCTGGGAGCTGTGTCCAGGCCAATCGGCTTCTCCCCAGAGCCCTCCCCTTGAGCCCGCCTCACCCAATCCACGTGGAGTACAGCCGCTCCTGGGGTGCCGAGATCTAGAGGGGGAAGTGGCTGCGTCACTGCCCTGCCCCGGGACGGAGCCGAGGCCAGGCGATGGGGCAGGGCGGGGGGATGTGGGGGTGACGGGGCCTGCAGGGGCCCAGGAGGCCTCAGGAACCTCACCTTGATTTTGACATCCTTTGGAGCAAGCCTCTTCACTTCACTTAGTAACCGGTCGCCGAAGCCTGAGAACACAAGGCTGGCTGAGCCCGGGACCACGTCCAAGCCCCTTGCCGCTCGTCCCCCTTTATCCAGCCTCTGGGGTCCCCCAGTTGCCGCTGCCCCTTTTTCAGCAGCTCTTTCCAGGAGTAGGGGTAAGAGAGGCACCCCAAGGGGAGAAGCGACCGGATACCCCGGCTGCAGGTGGCACGGCTTCCCCGGAGAGGCAATCCCAGGTCACACGGTTCTGCCTGACCCCCACTTACCTCTCACTGGCCTTTCTACTAGTCAACTTCAGGCCTCATAAAACCTATCACCCACTTACAAGGTAAATAAAAATTAATTTTAAATCTGTCTCTAAAAAACCCAGCAGCTCACTGAGTATCACCAAGCAGGCCGCGTCCCCAGCTCCGGGGCGTGGGGCGCAGTCTTTGAGGGTTCAGCCGCCCTCAGCCCCTGGTCTCATCACGGCTACCTCCCAGCATGCCGTGGTACCTTTGAAAAGCGTCGAGCCGCCTGACAGCAAGATGTTGGCGAACAGCGTGCGGCGGAGGTCGGTGTCGGACTTGTGGATGGCGAAGGCCAGCACCTCATGGAGCCCCTCGCTCTCCTCCCCAACCAGGTCCGGCTGGAACAGCAGCTCGGGGGCCCGGAAGCGTGCGGGCCCCACCTGTGGAGCACAGGATTGAGGCAGGCGGGCTCCCCCGGTGTCCCCGCTCCTCTGGGCCCCGCCAACCCGCCCCGGCCACTTACGTCCAGGGTGCTGCCGTCCGGCAGGGTGTACTGCACCTTCTCCGTCTCCAGAGCCTCATCCTTCTGCGGGTTGATGGACAGGTAGCAGGCTCGCTGTGGAGGACAAGAAGGCTGTGCTGGGACACCTGTGGCCCGGGCTGGACCTGGCATCTCGGTCCCACGCCCTCCAGTCGGCCCCCGTCACCTCTTTGATGGTCCTGACGACCTCAAACTCGGCCGAGGTGTGGAAGTCAGCCCCCTCCTTGCGCAGCAGCAGCCGGAGGTAGCGGGAGACGTCGCGGCCGGCAATGTCGACCCGCATGATGGAGTGAGGCATGGCGAAGCCCTCGTAGATGGGGACTGCATGAGTGACCCCGTCCCCAGAGTCTAAAACCACTCCTGTCGTGCGTCCCGTGGCGTACCTGTTACCAGGTCAGCGTCCCTAGCCTCAGCCACCGGGGCACGGGGACCTCCGCACCTCTGGAAGGAACCCTGGGACCCTTGTGTCATCTAGTCTGAAAAAGTGGGGTGTGGGAGTCTCTAAAGGGACATCGATCCCAGCCAGCCAGGGGCTGTCTCTCCAGGGAACCGGACCCCTGGTCACAGCAAGGGGAGGACGGCCACAGGAAGGACAGGGAGCGGGGGCACTTACAGGCTGAGCACGGCCTGCATGGAGATAAACAGGGCCGGCACATTGAAGGTCTCGAAGAATACCTCCGCCGCCTTCTCCCGGTTCTTACTGGGGTTGAGGGGAGCCTCCGTTAGAAGAACAGGGTGCTAGGAGAGAGGGGAGAGTCGTGGGCATGCACAAATCCACACTCGAGGCCCCAAAAGAACCAACCTTCCTTCCTTCCTTCCTTCCTTCCTTCCTTCCTTCCTTCCTTCCTTCCTCCCTCCCTCCCTCCC
>PVJS01009160.1:0-51076 GCA_004027185.1 Glis glis
TCTCTCTCTCTCTCCTTAGTGAGGCCCTCCGCAACTTCGTGAGACCCGGTTTCAAAATAAAGCATAAAAAATAGGGCCGGGGGCGTAGCGCAGAGGTAGAACGCCCCTGCGTTCACTCCCCGGTACCACAAAAAAAAAAAAGAACTACAAATGGCCAATCTGATTTTTAAAATTGATATATAATTCGAATACCATAAAATTTACCCTTTAAAAGTATAAAGCTCTTATTTTAGTATATTAACAATGTTATGTGCCATAATCCCTAACTCCAGAAAATATTCATCACCTCAAAAAGAAACCCCCTACCCTTAGCAGTCACTCCCCATTTCCACTTCTCCATAGCCCCTGACAACCACTAATCTGCTTTCTATGAATTTATCAATTCTGGGCACTTCATATAAATGGAATCATACACTATGTGGCCTTTTGTGCCTGGTTTCTTTCATTTAGCATGATTTCATCAAGGTTCGTGATGTGGTAGCACGTGTTAGCATTTCATCCCTTCTTATGGCTGAGTAATATTCCGTCACATAGATGGACAGCATCTTGTTTATCCATTCATCAGGTGATATGCATTTGAGTTGTTTCTACTTTTTGATTATTACAAATAGTGCTGCTCTGGATATTCATGTACAAGTTTTTGTGTGAATATGTTTTCTGTTCTCTTGGCATAAGCCTAGGAGTAAAACTGCTGGGTTATACAGTAATGCTACACTTAACATTTTGAGGAGCTGCCAAACTGTTTTCCAAAACAGTTGCACCTATTTGCAAAGCCACAACAGTGTATGCAGGTTCCAGTTTCTCCCCAACCCGCCCCCAGTGCCTCCCATTGCCAGTATTTTTTCTTACAGCTTTTCTAGTGGGTTTACAGAGCTATCTCACTGTGGTTAGGACTTGCACTTCCCTATAGACTAATGGGAACATTGTGTGTGATTATTGGCCATTTATATATCCTATTTGGAGAAATGTCTATTTGAAACCTATCCCCATTTTTAAATTGAGCATAAATGTATGTCTTTTCATTTTTGAAAAGTTTATAAAAGTTCTGATATATTCTGGATATGAGACCTTTATCAAATATGTGATTTGAAACTGTTTTCTCCAATTATGTGGGTTGTCTTTTCACTTTATTAATAGTATTCTCTGAAGCACAAAGGGTTTTTTATTTTAATAAATTCTAATTTATCTATTTTTATTTAGTTGTTTGTGCTTTAGATGTTGTATCTAAGAAAGCATTGCCTAATCCAAGATCACTGATTCACATTTTTTTCTAAAAGTTTTATATTTTTGCTCTTACATTTAGGTTTTTGATATATTTCATTTTATTTTTAAAATTTATTTATTTTGCAGTGCTGGAGGATCAAACCCAAGGCCTTATACATGCCAGGCAAGCACTCTACCAGTGAGCTACATTCACAGCCCATTTTGATGTATTTTGAATCAATGTTTTGCCTCGCTAGGTTGCTGAGGCTGGCCTCGAACCTGCAATCCTTCTGTCTCAGCCTCCCAACTACTGGGATTGCAGGTATGCGCTACCACACCCAGCTGCTTTAGCTCTATTAATGCTTGCAGCAGCGCTGTGAAGTGGATTTTTATTATCCCCACTTCCCAGTGAAGAAGCTGCGGTGCAGGAGACGGTGGAGGAGGTGTGGTGCACGCCCTGGTTGTCTCACTGCCAGGTCTGCATCTTGCTGATGTTCCTTCTGCCCTGTGGCTAAGCAGACACATTTCCTGGAACTTTCAGGCCAGAGTAGACTGGGGTCTGAATTCTCCAGCACATTTTTTCTGGCTGACACAAGCAATTTGTTTATTTCCAGTTGTTGTCTTCCTCTTAGCAAGCAATGGCTTCATGTTGTCAGCATTGTTGAGGGGTACTTGGGACATTTATAGAATTCAACAGACCTTTCCAAATTCAGAGTACTTTTCATTGGCTGAATAATGAAGCTTTAATTAATTACCGGCCAACCGAAGCTGGTTTTCAAAGAGGAGAGCTGTTTATTGCCAGCTGCATCCCACAATAATGGACAAAATAGAATTTTGGTATTATTTTATTGCATTTTATTTCTTTGTGATGCCGGCCCTCTCTCCAAGGGGGACACATGACTTCTTGTGACACACGTACTTCACGGCCAAATTTCTTCCCAGCCTGGAAAGCAGCCAAATCGGAAAATTGACATGTTCACTGAAAAATAGATTTCATGTAAAAAAAAATCATGCCAGACGCAAGAGAATTTGATAAAAGGGCATTTAAACTCTACAAATGATGCAAAATATTTCCCTTCTTAAGAAATGTTAATAAATTGTTAAATAAAAGGCTGTGTGAACAGTGTTGTGCTTGATCCGGCTGCTACTACACATCTCGGTGAGTAGATTATGCTGGCAGCATGTCAGCAGTAGACTGGCCGTAGGTAATTCCATGTGAAATATTTCTAGTGGCCAAGCCCCACCCCCACCTGAAATGTCACGCGAACCTTCAGAGAGCCTCTGGTTTCTAGCATGGGACTGGTGACTGGGCTGGATAATTGACAAGAGAAGACTCAGTGTTTTGCTAAGGCGTGGTATCACTTTTCCTGACTGGGTTTGGATCAAACACGTGCGTGCTTCTTTATCTGACAGCCGGGACACAGTGCAGATCCTATCGGTGGACTTTCGGTGCATTTGTTTGGTTTGCAGAAGTCAAATACCTTCTCTCAGCCATGTTCAGAACTATTAAAATCCTTGCACAGCACCTTAAAAGAACTGTAGGATGTGGGCTCTATTTAAAAAAAAAAACTGGTACATTTTTTCTTTTTCCTTCCTCAATAGGCTTTTCTTTAGAAACAACATAGATCTCCCCCAATTTTTTTTTTTTGCGGTACCGGGGATTGAACCCAGGGGCATTTTACCTCCAAGCTACACCCCCGGCCCTATTTTTTATACTTTATTTTGAAACCAGGTCTCACGAAGTTGCGGAGGGCCTCACTAAGTAGCTGAGACTGGCCGCGAACCCGGATCCTCTGGTCTCCGCCTCCCAAGTACTGGGATTACAAGTGTGCACCACCACGCCTGGCCTACATCTCCCCAATTTTAAAGAGGCTTTCAGGTCTGCAGAGCCAGAAAAGCAATGGTCTCTTACTCTAAATGATTGGAATCCTGGGATGTTAGGAACAGGAAAGTCACTTTAGTAATGCTATCAATTTTATGCAGGTCCCATCTAAATAGAATATGACTATCCTTTTAGAATGATAACAAAAGCATTTAATCTTTTGTTGCAACACTCTGCGTTTCTCCCAGCTGCCGTTGCTTATTTTCCATACCGATGGTCATGGTCCTACAAAGAGACAGGTTTGTTCTAAACAAACAGTGACCTCCGTACATTCATGCTCTCTCTATTCTTTTTACTTTTTTGTTTTTTGTATGTGTGGTACTGAGATGCACCCAGGAGTGCCCTACCTCTGAACTATACCTTCAGCCCTATTTTTAAATTTTGGAACAGGGTCTCACTATGCTGCTGAGGTATCACTAAGTCTCAGTCTCTCAAGTACTGAATTAATAGATTAGGCCTCAGAGCTGCACTCAGAAATGTATTTAGAAGATTTACCTCTTAACAGAGAATTGATGGTGTTGCCACTGTCTTTGAGAGATTCCAAATATATAAACCACAAAAGGTTTAAGAAGACCTAGACCTAGAAATGTCTGTAATCCCAGTACTTGGGAGACTGAGACAGGAGGATTGCAGGTTTGAGGCCAGCCTCACAAACTTAACAAGACCCTCAGCATCTTAGCAAAGCCCTGTTACAAAATTAAAAAAAAAAAACTTAAAAAAGGGCTGGGGTTGTAGCTCAGAGATAGAATCCCCAGTACCAAAAAAAAAAAAAAAAAGTTTGGGCCACAACAACTTTTCAGATTTAAATCTGACAGACACACACCCCAGGATGCTGTATCTTCAGGATGTCAGAGGGGAAGATTATAACGAGCTGTCCTATGGATAAAAAGCCCATTTCTATATTGAGTACCAAACTGCAGTTATCCATTCATGTCTTCTGCCTTTGAAGTAAATGAGGCTCTAACGCAGGGTCCTCCCAGCTTGGCAAGGCCTCAGCTTTTCAGACAAAAAGCTTTTATAAGTTTTAAAAATGTTCTGTGTCTCACATTCCTTACTCTGCTTTCATTCCCAGCTTCCTGTTCTGCAGGTCAAATGATCTGGGTTTGTGGGGCCTCTGAACAAACTCCCTGGGCTAGTGGGACACTCATATATACAGTATATACAGTCATCCTCTTTATCTGTGGGTTCCACAACTGCACATTCAACCTACTATGGATCAAAAATATTTGGAAAAAAAGTTCCATCTGTGCCAAATACGTTCTGATTTGTTATTATTATTCCCTAAACAATGCAATATAACAACTATTTGTCTTGCATTTATATTGTCTTAGCGATTATAAGTTGGTTGTCTTGAGATTGTTTAAAAGGTACAAGAAGATGTATGTAGATTCTAGGCAAATAGCATACCATTTTATACAAGGGACTTGATCCCTGCAGGACTGGAACCATACATACCTCTACTGATATGAAGGGATGGGTGGATTTTTACTCTCACCTCTCCTGGGTCACTCAACCTTTATTTTAAAAAAGAGCTGCTCATTTTCTTTGGGTTATCCAGTCGATGCTCATACCCACATGCGATCACAGCTACATATCAGCAGTGTGTGTGTGTGTGTGTGTGTGTGTGTGTGTGTGTGTGTTCTTGGCTTTTGTGGGGCCCCGCTCGATGCAGGGCACTCAAGTGGCAGGCATCTAGACAATAACCAAAGGGAGTTCTTTTCCATATTCAGTTCCAGAGAAATACTTTTGGAGGCTACTCACTAAGAGCGAGGTCAACTGCTAAGCAGATGGCAGCCTGGGGATTGGCCAGCAAGTGCTAAAGGTGAGGGGGCCCATCCATTTTTCATGAACTTATAATTAATGCACTCTCTGCCTCCCACAGGTTCAACCTTTGGGAACGAAGACCAGCCAGCTCTGAAGGCGGCTCTGCCTTCTAAGGACACACCCAAGGGCGCCAGCCGGGTGGCCCCTCCGGCGTCCTCCAGCCTGACGACGCCCCGCAGGAGCCTACTTCCAGCACCAAAGCCCACTTCCACACCTGCTGGTAAGACTTCTGCCTCGGAGAGGCACCACAGCAGAGCGCCCTTTGTGCTTTACTAAGAAGCCTTTTGAAAGTCCCTGTGTACATCAGTTATGGAGATGAGATGACAGATGAGCTTCAAATGGCATTTAAAATTAATAATAATACCACTGTCTTCAAGGCGCCTTCGTGTATTCCTATGTTTAAATTCTCACAACTGCCTCTCCCTCCTCCTCCCATCTAGTACTCTTCGAATCACATGACTTTGATTTCAGAAAGCAAAAACCACGCTATTTTGAGCCGACTGGCATCTGACTCAGGGAAACAGGTGCTGATAAAATCATCAGTCAGCTATGGCACAAGCCCCAGACTGCACCTTCAGGAAGGAGCCCTAGAACCCCTCAGGGAGCCACTACCCCTGCTGGCTCCAGGCTCACACCTCCAAAGCCGGACAGGACCCAGGGATCCGCTGCCACTGCAGCAAGCTTGTCTCCAGGGCCACCTGTGCCCGGGCGCCCCATGCCCTGCCTGTCCACTGCAATGAAGAGGGCGCTGCACATGGGGAGCTCAGTTAGGCAAAGCTGAGCGGAGGGAAGGTACTTGTCTGCCCACACCGCCGAGGCCACCCAGGGTGCAGCCCCTGCCCTGCTTTCTCTTCCCCTGGCTCCCACAGCACATTCCTTTGCCTGCGGGGACTTCTGAGCGGTTTGCTCTTAGCTTTCTATCATCTGCACTACGGCAGGCAGCTATAGGGAAAGTAGAATGGATGTTGAGCTCTAACACACCATATCGCTCACTCTGGCACTTATTTCTCCATATTTTCTTTTATGAATATAATCATAAGAGCCGGGCGTGGTGACTCATGCTTGTAATCCCAGTACGCGGGAGGCTGAGACAGGAGGATAGCAGGTTCACAGCGAGCTTCAGCAACTTGTGAGGCCCTCTGCAACTTAGTGAGATCCTGTTTCAAAAATAAAGAATAAAAAATAGGGCTGGGGGTGTAGCTCGGAGGTAGAATGCCCCTGGGTTCAATCCCCAGTACCATAAAAAAAGAATACAATCATATATGTTGTGAGTATACATATGCACATGTATGGGTTTTATGAATTGTGTGTGTGTGATACTGGGGATTGAACCCAGGGGTGTTCTATCTCTGAGCTACACCCCCAGCCCTTTTTATTTTTTGTTTTGAAACAGGATCTCACTAAGTTGCTGAGGGCTTAAGTTGCTGAGACTGGCCTTGAACCTGTGATCCTCCTTTCTCAGCCTCCCAAGTACTCGAATTACAGGCATACACCACCATGCCCAGCTGGTTCTATGAGTTTTTGGAAAGCAATTTCATTACAGATTGAGCATCCCTAATCCAAAATGCAAAATGGTCCAAAATCTGAAACTTTCTGAATGCTGACATGATGCTCCAAGTGGGAAAGTCCACACCTGTCCTCGTGTCATGGGTCAGAGTCAAAAACAGGCACACTACAAATAGTGTATAACATCACCTTCAGGATGTGTAGAAGGTATATATGAAACACAGATGATTTCATGTTTAGACTCATCCCCAACATATCACAAATATTGCAAACTTTGAAGGAATCTGAAACACTTCTGTTCAAAGTATTTCATATAAGGGATACTCATCCTATGTATTCATTTTCCTATGTGTTGCTTTTCTATCTTGAAGCATGTCCTAAAATACTTTCAGGTCAGTGATATGGCTCGTGTTTCAATGGTTGCACGGTGTAGATACGCCATGGTTTATTCAGCCATTCCCCATGGGTGGGCACTCACTTTGTAATGAGTGTTTTCCATGACGAGCAGCGCTGTAGTGACCGGCCTTAAATGGGCTGTGTTCTTTCCACAGGATCCATTCCCACAAGCCAGATCCCTTTGTTTGAAGCACTAAGAGGAATCTCTAGATTCCTTTCCAAAGATGCCACAGTGTTTCATGTTTCCACCCATAACCCTGCTGGGATTAGGTGTTATCCCTTTCTACAATTTTGGTCCACTTGGTGGGAGTAAGGCGTTATCTCAACATTATTTTAATTTGCATCTCCCTGACCACTAGACTATGTGAAGCCCCTCGCTCTATGCTGCAACAGCACCTTGTGATTTCCTTTGGTAAGGCTTCAGTTGTCTTGTTTAATTTTGTTCAGCCTCAGGGGAGAGTAAGCTTCTGAGAGTAGTGACCATGTCTGTTTGGTTAGACACAGTGTCCCCATGGCCTGCCACAGTGACTGACTTGAAGTAGGTACTGCACACCTAGAATGAATGAATGAATGAATGAATGAATGTCACATGGCATGTGAATCTTTCAGTTCCAGCTTATTAACAGTTTGACCTTCATTTAACTAGAAAATAACTGGACAAGCCTATAGTAAGTTAAAGTACTATTGTTGAATCAACCCTATAGACCAATGTTTCTCAAACTTTAGTGCATGAGTTATCTGTAGAGCTTATAAAAACACATTACGGGGCCCTATCCCTAGAGCCTAGGATACAGTAGGTTTTATGGGGGGGGCTAAGAATTTCTAGCATTTCTAACAAATTTCCAGGTGATGCCTGAGAATTTGCATTTGTAACAAATTCCTGTCTCATGACATCTGGGGATCACACTTGTGAATCACAATTATAGAAAAATAGGCCAGGGATTTGAGCAAGCAGTTCTTAGAAAAATAAATGCAAATAGATCTTAACCATATGAAAGGATAGTCAACCCTACTCATTATAAGGAAAACATAAAGTAAAAGTACAAAGGACTACAAGATTGTGACCACTATATACAATGATGCAGAAGCTTGATAACACACTGTATTTGTGAGTCTTCCAGGAAACAGATATGCTGTGCATTTCTGGTGGGAGTTTAAACTGCAACTCCTATGAAGGGGAATTTGGCAGTAGCTAACAAAATCATATTGTTTTTTTGACTTAGTTGGCCCACCCCTATGAATCTTTCCCAAAGATAGACTGGCAAAAATACAGTGCACAAAGTGATTCATTGTATCACTGTCTGAAGTAGCAAAAGAATGAGAGCAACTCAAATGCCCATTGGCAGGGGATTGGCCGAACAGGTTGTGATACACCCCCAGGATGCAGTACTGTGTAGCTGTTATGCAAATGGGGAAATATCTCTGTTTACTACTAGAAAGTGATTTGCAGGAGATAGCATTAATTGATAAATGCAAGGTAGAGAAAAGTGGGCAGAGTAGGCTACCTTTTATCTAAACAGTAGGGACATTTTCTATAGTAATGTACTTATATTAAGAAAAAGCAATAGAATAATAAGTCGTAAATTTAAAAAACTAATTACCCACAGAGGGAAAGAAAGAAAAGAAGGATGGAATCAGGATAAAAGCTAGTGGTAGTCTTTGAATACACCTTGTTTTATAGATTTGACTTTGAAGGCACATAAATATTGTACATAATTATGTTAACATTAAATTTTTTTTTTTTTTTTTTTTGCGGTACCGGGGATTGAACGCAGGGGCGTTCTACCTCCGCGCTACACCCCTGGTCCTATTTTTTATACTTTATTTTGAAACTGGGTCTCACGAAGTTGCGGAGGGCCTCACTAAGGAGAGAGAGAGAGAGAGAGAGAGAGAGAGCTGAGGCTGGCCGCGAACCCGGATCCTCCAGTCTCTGCCTCCCAAAGTACTGGGATTACTAGCGTGCGCCACCACGCCCAGCGCTAACATTAAATTTTAGAAGATGATATCTAAAAAATCAAAAGTAAAATTAAATGGATGAAAATAGTTGGCTAGCCATTGGTAGCATAAACACACAGAGAAGAACTATTCCAAATGACTTTTTTTTATAAATATTTTTCTTTTTTTGTGTGTGTTACTGGGTATTGAACCCAGGGTCATTTTATCTCTGAGCTATACCCCCAGCCATATTTGTTTTTTATTTTATTATTATTATTTGTGTGCATGTGGGGCTGAGGACCTTGCAAGCACTCTACCACTGAGCTATATCCCTAGCCCTCCAAGTGACTAAGCCCCAGTAATTTGATGTGTATCCCTAGTAGTGTATATCCTGGGTTCAGAAAGAATTGCAACAAAACCCTTAGACTGTTTGCAGTAATTATATTACTGGTGGTAGTATTAGTATTGTGGTTCTACATCTGCTAATATTCTGAATTTGTTTCTTATGGAATAAATATGGCATGAGTTATTATGGGATAACATATGAACTCATCTGAAATTTATCATAAAATAATTCCCAGTTCTCTCCACTGGAAAGTTATAATCAATGACTGAATCAATAGTAATAAGCACCCCTAGTACCCAAGTTGTGATCTCTAAATACATTTCCCACTAAAGGAAGATGGGGGGCCTTAAAGAAGCATCTGGTTGTAGGCTTAGGACAGGAAATGTAGACCCCAGAATGTCTTGCCATACCAAAAAGCCAAGAATAAGCCAAAGACTACTAGGGTTATATCAACAGGACTCAAGAGTCAACCGAATAAACTTCTAATGGTAGCAATAAAATAAAAATTTAAAAACAGAGAGTTTGAATATTAATAACATTAGTAACTGCAATAAGTTAATGCTCATCAAAACATATGTGCATCTGTGAGGATATAGATATGAAACATAGCAAACAGATAAATAAAAAATAGGCTAGTCCCTTAGAGGGGTGCTAGGAAACAACCTCATTGTTTTGAAATCTGGTAAATAAAGAAAATTAACTGCTTATCCATTCAATCTATACCTCAAGATAAACAAACAGTTGAGGGGAAAACTTCTCTTTATAAAAGTGTTCCATCTAATAAAGAAGGAATGAGTAGACTTCCAGCTTTGGGCAACTTCTGAAGAACTGGCGGATGAAGGTGGTGATCGTCAGTTGGGAGAGATAGCCAGATGCTCTGAATAGTGCTGATGGAAGGATGTGCAAATTATCTGTGACTTAGTCTTGGGAGGAAAATGAATCTGACCTAGCCTTTAGATTTAACCACTAATTTACTGGAAATACTAAAGAATACAAAAAATCATATTAAATAACACTGTGGGGATAGAATCAGACTCTGAGAAACTTTGTAGGATAAATTTATACAACAATAGCAACAACAAAAATGGCAAAGAAAAAAAAGGCAAACAAACATCTTTGGGGGGGAATAAAGGAGGTGGAGTGGGGACCTGTGGATTCCCCCAAACAGACATATCAACCAATTCCAATTGCTCTAATTTTGGATCCTAATTCAAACAAAGAACACATCAAAAAAATTTTTAACACTATGCGGAGCACGAAAGGGAGGGAAAAGGGGAGGGAAGGGAGAGGGAATAGGCTGGGATTTGAGGGAGGGCTAAATGAGCAATGTGTGCATGTAAGATGCTGCTACCCTGATGTGTATCAAAATGTATAATTACAATGCACCAATAAATGAATATAAAAAATTTTTCAAGATAATTGGGGAAAGGTGAACATTGGCTGTTTGATGATATCAAGGAATTCTTGTTGATATTTTGAGTTTAATGATAGTATTTGTGGTTATGCCTTTAAGTGTCATATTTTAGAAACTCACATACATGAAATGACATGCTGTTAGCTTTCTGGCACTATAAAGAAAATAACCAGGCTAATCAACTTAAAAAGAAAAAGAGGTTACTTGGGCTCACAGCTAGGGAGGTTCTGGTCCATGATGGGTTGGCCCGGCTGCTTCTGGCTGTGGTGAAGCAGCGCATCATGGTGGGGCGCTGTGGATGCTCAGACTGGCTCACAGTTGATGGGTTGATGGTCCTCATCAGCCTCAGTCCTGTCCACCTCCGGGGTGGTGGAGGTCTCAGGGCTTACTGCTGCAAGATATGCCTTGTCCTTTTTCTCCATCAGGAGACTGAGATCTGTGAAGAGGGACCTCGTTTGTTCTGTCGTCCAGCTCGGGTTAAGAAGAGGCCATACATGTTGCCTAAAAACCCAGAGAAAATGGAATCGAGCTGCCAGGGCAGGAAAAACATAGCAGAAAGCTCACTTTAAATGTATCCCAGACTTTCTTTTCTGAGTCTGATCTAATTCTAACATCTAAGGCCACCTTGCATTTCAAAATCATCGTTGTTAAAACATAAATTTTATTACAAAATTTTAGCTTTGCACATATTCCACCGGTTTGAGTTTCTAATTTAAATAAAACCCAGTTTGGCGGTCCCTTGTTCCGCCACGCCACCGAGCTAACTAAACAGCAGAAGGTAGGCGGGCAGATTACAGTTAAATCCCAGATAATTGGATTTCTCAGGATGTAAGGTGTTTGGGTCATTTTAATTACTTAGATAACACAGCTTTATTGTTTTAACTCACGGTGTTGGATTTTTTTTTTTTTTTTTTTTTTTTTTTGCAGAGCTAGGGATGGAACTGAGGGCCTTGCACATGCTCGGCAAGTGTTCTACCACTGAGCCACACTCCCGGCCCCCAAAACATCTCTACCCTGTGATTCTTTGCTTCCTTGTCTTGGTGACTCTGAGCTAACTCAGTGTCTCAGTGTCATCTGCAATGACTGTCACCCACTGTGGGAGATTCAGTGTGTACTAAAGGACAGGACCGACCCTGGGAGCACTGGCCTGTTTCCTTTAACCTAGATTTCTAGTGTGAGTTTTTTGTGAGTGAGTTTTTTCTAGTTCACTCATTCAACAAATATCCACTTGCTTTAAGGCACAGGTGACTTGGATGCAAGGATAATTAGAGCTCCTGTTACCCTGGAGGGACTCAGAAGAAGGTAAATGGATTTGTAACCCAATAACTAGAGTGTGAGCTAGAGGCCTGACACCTTATTTTCTGGATCCCAGTTAATTCTAGCAGACGAAAATTCACAGTAAGACCCAGAAATGCTCAAATTAAATTTAATAGGTCTTATTGATAATCTACATAATTACTTTCTATTTATTTGTTTAATCACTTTCTAATTTATTATTTGCTCACTTTCTGATTTCAGGAAAAAAATCGAGGTAGTTTGTAGACAAGGGCACAGGCATAGGCTAAACATCCAAGTAATAACAAAGAAAAAAGTAGCCAGCCGTGGTGGCGTACACCTATAATCCTTGTAGGTTGGAGGCCAGCCTCAGCAACTTAGTGAGGCCCTCAGCCACTTAGGAAGACCCTGTCTCAAAGCAAAAAATAAAATGGGCTGGGGGTATAGCTTGGTAGTAGAATGCCCCTGGGTTCAATTCCCAATACCAAGAAGAAGAAGAAGGAAAAGGAGAAGGAGAAGAAGGAGAAGGAGAAGGAGAAAGAGAAGGAGAGGAGGAGGAAGAGGAGAAGGAAAAGGAGGGGGAGAAGGAGGAGGATGAGGGGAAGAGGAAGAAGGGAAGAAAGCAAAACAAAAAATAAAAGAAGAATAATGTGACAAAACTAGACTTGGAGCTTTCTGGCTTCAAGAGCAAAACAGGAAACAGGGGAAAGAGCCTTTCATTTCATCAACAGAGAAAAACTTATTTCCTAGCACAAATTTTTAAGATCTTAATTCAGTGAATTTAAAAATTAATTTGTCTTAATTATTATTATTAAAAATTAATTTTCCATAGTATCATTCGATGCTGATAACCAAAAGGATGTGCAAGTGTTTTAGATACCAGGCATATAAATAACAAAATTATTTTATTAAATTTTTCTCTGGTTGTGTCTTTTAATATCTTTATTGGGCATTCTCTGTGTATCATGCAATTTGCTCAGGGCTTTATTTACTCTGTGCCTTTTAATCCTGGAGGAAACTGGGGTGTAGGGAAATTAAGCGACTCCCCCGGAGCCCTACATCTTCTCGGTAGCAGAGCAGCAGAGCAGCACGCAGCCAGGTCTGTCTTACTTGAACACCTATAGCCCTGACCTCTGAGCCTTGCTGCTTCTGTATTCTGACTCCGATGGAGGCCAGGTGATTACGTTTTATTGAAATAGCCATGGTTAAGAGACACATCCTAGGGATTTAGTTCTGCTTGCTAGTTACATCATTCAACCTCCCAGACCCCTTACAGTGGTTCTGTGATACGTCCATACCCCTCTCCAGGGCTTCCAGGTGCAGGCTGAGAACTAAAGCACAGTGCTATACATGCTTGTGGGCATAAAATATGTCTTCCTCTTAGCTGGGTGTCGTGGCACAGGCCTGTCATCCCAGGACTGGGGAGGCTGAGACAGGAGGATCGCAAGCCCAAGGCCAGCGTTAGTAACTTAGCAAGATCCTGTCTCAAAATAAAAAATAAGAAGAGCTGGGGGTGTAGCTTGGAGGTAGAATGCCCCTGGGTAATACAAATATATATATATATATATACACACACACATATATATATATGTATTATATATGTATATATATTATGATCCACTTCTGTAATATATAATATTTATTTATATATCATAATATGTATTTATATATACACTGTAATATATAATATATACTATATGATTCACTTTTATAATGTCATTTTGTAATGTCTTCCTATAAATTAATGAGCATTGTTTGATTGACATTGGTGTGTTGACTGCAGGAGTATTGTGGGTTTAGAGATAGTGATAAAACATATACACGCATATAGGGACTGTCCTACCCATGGCTGTGTGAATGAAAGGTTCCCATGTGTTTCAGAAACAGCCTCAGCCTTTCAGGGGTTCCTTTTCTTAAAATTCTCACCAGAGCTTTTCTATTGCTCCTACATCGAATACAAAACCTCTCCAGTGCATTGATCTGTATATTTTTACACAAATAGTTGGGCTTCCCCTGTTGACTCCTCTAAGTGGTTTACACTACTGTAGCAAATGGGAAACTATTTTTGGTTGAAAATACTGATTTGAAGATAGATTGCTTCCCGGTCAATCTGCCCTCTGATTCTATCCTGTTGACATGATGTAGCATAGAAAATAGAACTCCTTTCTCCCATCCAGGCTCAGGAAGGACTTCCTATGGTTATATAGAAAATAAACAGCTGGTGTCATATTATTTGGATTTATTTCTAACTAACAAAAAATACCTGGAAATCATGAGGCTGTTAATCTATGGAACACACAGATCACTTAATAAAAATTCATTTTGCTCTTTAAAAGCAGGGTGTTATCTTTGAATTAAAGTCTGCAAGTTTAAGTATTTCAGGGCATGCTATAATTTTCAAATATAAGTAGCTAGCCAGCATCATCAAAACGTGTTTTTGGAATACTTTGGTGTGCACACGTGCCTGACAGAACTGTCTCCAGTTCCCCCCACCCTCCCTCCTCCAGACTGTGCACGCATGGCCTCCCCTTCTGGGCACATCTTAAATGAAGAAACTGAGAAAGAGCTTGCTGGAAAATAAAAATTGCTCAGCTTTAGAAAGAGCCAGGGCAAACAACCAGGGTCACTTTGCTGCTGGAGTTTTGGTTGGAGGTGACATGGGACTGTTCTTACTGTAGCACATGATAAATACTCCCTTAACGTACATACCTCCAAGAGCAGGTTATATTCTGATAATGAAAGAATCATGGCACCTCGCCCCAAGGAAGTTCCTGGTGACTCAGGAGTGTTCAAAAACATCCCAGGAACGGGGCAGGAAGAGGCGAGTTCAAAGCCATCGGGCTGTATGGGCTCCGGCGCAGCACAGCGGGTGTTACCGCTTCTGTTGATGCTTCTCCCTGAGGCTGGGTCTGAATTGCTGTCACAGCTGTGACAGATCTGTCACTGAGAGGCTGACAGGGGAGCTAGCCACCGGTTTGGGGATAGAAGAGGTTGGAGAACAGAAGTGTTTAAAAAGAATCTTTGTAGGAGAAAAATGAAGGCAATAAAAATGAGAGCCATTCCTCTGCATGAGGACACAATGGGCTGGAGATGATGGATGTGGTGTCTGACCAGGGGGACTGCCCGCTTCATCCTTAGGAGAGTCACACAAGTTGGCGTCCTAGATGGCCCGTTGGCGGTTCTGTCCAGCCAGCAGGAAGACAGCCAGGCAGCACTGTGACTCGGAAGCTGTGACACCAAGTCAGCTCTCAGAACTCCCAGGAGGATACAGGGAGGATTCTTGACATAGAAGATAGACACAGTCCTTGTCCCTGGGAAGCTGCTGGTGTCACAGGAGTGAGAAATATGAACTCGTATTTACACACCCGATTGTTTTATTACAGTTATGCTAAGTGCTGTGAACAGGAAAGGAGCGTACAACACAGGTGTGTGACAGAGAGACATGATGCAGTGTGAACGAGATCCGCAGGTGGAAACCTAACGTTTCGATAGAAGTTGCCAGGTGGTGACAGTGGGGAGCCGCATTCCAGACACAGGAAAGATGAGAATTTCCTCTTTGTAAAATTAGAGGTTTCCCAGGCCTTCCTTCCTTAAAATCCTGGACTAGGTCAGCTACCAATAAGGATCTTGTTCATTTGAGTATGTACACTCTCCCCTTCTTATTCCAACTCTTGTGTGAAGAGACTTGCAAGCTGTGGAATGGTAAAAAGCAGCCTCAGCAACTTAGCGAGACCCTCAACAGCTTACAAGACCCTGTTTCAAAATGAAAAATAAAAAGGGTGTGGCTCAGACGTAGACTGTCCCTGGGTTCAATCTCTAGTACAAAAAAATAAAGCAGAGAACAAGAAAAAAAGTTATAAAAAATTTACTGCTGCTTCATCAGTCTCTAATTTTACAGATGATTTCAGTAAAATTCAGTGGGACGGATTGATTTATTTTAGGGTACTCAGGTTTAAAACCCTAATAACTTCATCCTCTAATGCCAGGTTGTGGCCCAGGGTGCTATTTAATTGTAATAATTGAAATGCAACAGAAGGATACAAGTAAGGGGAAAGAAACATCCCTTTCTCTCTGTCTTGCCTTTCCAGTACCTTTTTTCTTCTATTTATTTTTAAATACTTATGTTGGTGAATTATAATCTCACATCATAATGCAGTTCATAGCGATAGTGACATACTTTGAAGCAACAGCAAGAGTAATATTTTAGATAATTCAAGAAGCATGTAGGATATACCCATATGGCAGAGGGGGATTTGTACAACTCATGACTCACTCTGATATTAAGCCACCTTCAAGCCAGTGTGAAACCTTTCTTGGTGTGGAAGCTTTTCAAAAGTGTCGTACTCGCTCCCAACTCTTATTTAAGAGGTTATACACGTATTTTCTTTAAAAGGTTACACACCTAGTGTTTTGCCCACTCTTGCCTGTCAGCCCCACAGAGCTATGGGAGCTGGTCCAGCAATAATTAATGCAAATGGTCTTTTGGAGCTGTGTTTTCCATTGTGATTTCTGACACTTATATGTTTCAGAAATCTGCCTACCGTGCTATAAATGCATTGTTATGCAAATTACTACCAGGATGCCCTCCAATCTCTTAGTAGGATGAACGTGGAACTTTTAATTATGTGTCATTGTCTTAAAACTTTGCATTTCTTTCCAGACTACTAGCTTTATTATATCAATGAAATATCAAATACTAACAGTAGTATCTGAAATATTTGGAGATAGTAGTCCTCATGGGGTAGGAAAAAAATACAATTATAATAAGAAAGAGACAAATGTTACTATCCATTTTATAAGGTAACTGGCAAAAAATAGCATATTTCCTAGGCATTGAATAATCTTCACATCTTTCATCTTTAATCTATTGATCAGCAATCAGTGGTACCAAGAGCCACCGTAGGTCCCACACTTTACGAATCAGTCATCCAAGTAGCCTCACTGACGGGGTAGAGGCCCTCCAACTCAGCCTCCACACCGCCTTTGCCTTTCTCAATACATCTAGTCCTCTTACACCTCTGCTCAGGCCCCTTTGTACCTCAGCGTTGCCTGCAGATCCAGACCCAGAGCCTGTGCTGTGCCCGCCTGTCACCTGCCACCTGTCCTCTACTGTCATGCTACCTCCTTCCCCTGCAGATCCCTCAAGAAGCTAAGCCTGGTGTGCCTTTCTCACACTGTGCCCTCTGACCCTTATGCCTTTCTCCTGTTTCCATTCCCAGCCAATAGTCAGCCATCTGGTGGCCATTCAAGATGGCCTGTACTCGCTGCATAGCCATGACGAGTCCTTTGCTGGCCCACCACCATCATCATGAACATGCTATCTACAGCTCATTACAGGCCAGACTCTGCCATAAGGGCTGTTTGCGTACCCTCTTTCTAAATGCCACAGTCACGCTCTAGAGTACCTCTTTTCCCATTTTTTTTTTTTTTTTTTGCGGTACCGGGGATTGAGCCCAGGGGCGTTCAACCTCCGCACTACACCCCCGGCCCTTTTTTTTTATACTTTATTTTGGAACCGGGTCTCACGAAGTTGTGGAGGGCCTCACTAGGTAGAGAGAGAAAGAGAGAGAGAGAGAGAGAGAGAGAGAGCTGAGGCTGGCCGTGAACCCGGATCCTCCGGTCCCCGCCTCCCAAAGTACTGGGATTACAAGCGTGCGCCACCACGCCCGGCCTCTTTTCCCATTTTTAAAGGTGAGGAAACCGTAGCTTTACAACATGAGAGTCACTGTGCAGCTGACCCAAGCTCAGGGTCAGGTCTCTCTTTCCCCAGAGCCAATTCTTTTCCTCATGTACCACATTTATTTGCCTATCAAAAGATTGGCTGACAAATGGGAAATCAATCATAACTTACAACTGCTGAATATCACATTGACTGCAGACTCCAGAAGACAAGACCCCTTATGATGTGACTGGGATTGTCCTTGTGTCCCATAAAGAAATACAATTTTCCCAGTACCACGTGTTTTCACATTTCTCTATGGCTCCACCATGATAGCTCAGACACCACAGTGAAGACTGCAAGTCAGAGACAGACCCTGAGATGCAGAATCCTCTGGTCTAGAAGTAGCTCTGACTATTGAACAGTCTACACATCAGAATAGAGATGTGGAAGTGCCGGGCGTGGTGGCGCACGCTGTAATCCCAGTACTTTGGGAGGCGGAGACCGGAGGATCTGGATTCGCAGCCAGCCTCAGCTCTCTCTCTCTCTCTCTCTCTCTCTCTCTCTCTCTTTCTCTCTCTCTCTCTCTCTCTCTCTCTCTTGCTCTCTTTCTCTCTCTCTCTCTCTCTCTCTCTCTCTCTCTACTTAGTGAGGCCCTCCACAACTTCGTGAGACCCGGTTTCAAAATAAAGGATAAAAAAATAGGGCCGGGGGTATAGCGCGGAGGTAGAACGCCCCTGGGCTCAATCCCCGATACCGCCAAAAAAAAAAAAAAGAATAGAGATGTGGATCAAGTAAGCATGGAAAGTCCAAATACTCTGTATATGCAACCAAAAGTAACATGACAGCATCGTGCGGGGTGTCTAGGCGGGATAATGGGATAAATAGTATTAAACAGGCCAGCCTGATATATGGTGGTTCCTTGATGAGCAACTGCAATAATAGTGGCCAGCACTTATTGATACCTACTGTATGCCTATCACCTATATACCTATGATTCACAGGTACCTTATCTTATAGACTAGGAAACACAGATGAGAGAGATCGACTAGTTTGCCCAAGGTAGCAAAATGAGGAGGTTTCAGACTTGGACTTAAGCCCAGGCATCTGACTGCAAAGCTGGTGCTGGTACCCAGTGTCCTTTTCTGGAGGCCTGGGACAGAGGAAGAGCCAACATGCATGCAGCACTTTTGTGTCCACAACCTGGGTGAAACGGACACAGTATAAGACCTATATTTCTAATTGCCTATACTTTTTGCTTTTTTAAAAGTCACTTTGAACATATTTCTGTTTTCACATGGCTGTTCAAAAGAGTGGAACAAATTTATTAATAAGCTGCAGTGAATTTTTAGTTTCTATCATGTAGAATTTGAATAGCAAAGGAAACAGGGAGTGAGCTTTGAAATTAGACTCAGATTCTGATCATGGTTGTACCACAAATAACTGTATGACCTTGATTTAATTTCTTAACTCCTCTGACCCTGGGGTTTCTCATTAGAGAACGGAGGGCAACACCAACCTCGTTTAGTAATGATTGAATTCCAAACACAGTAGTTAGAATCCATAGGTTCTGTCTTTGTCCATTAGGGCTGCTGTAATAAAATACCATTGGCTGTGAGGCTTAAAAACAACTTACATTTATTTCTCACAATTCTGGAGGCTGGGAAGTTCAAAATCAAGGCACCGGAAGACTGTGTCTGGTGGTACATACCTGTAATCCCAGTACTTGGGAGGCTGAGACAGGAGGATCACAGATTCAAGGCCGAGGCCAGCCTCAACAACTTAGCAAGACCCTCAGTAACTTAGAGATACCCTGTTTCAAAATAAAATATTAAAAGGCCTGGGAGTGTGGCTCAGAAGTAGAATGTCCCTGGGTTCAATCCCAGTAACACATGACAAAGAATCTGCTTTGTCATTTGTCATAGATGGTGCCTTCTGGCTGCGTCCTCATATGGCAGGAGTGAACGAGGTTGCCTGGGCCTGTTTTATAAGAACCTAACCAAGCAGTTCTTTACCCGTCACTTCCCAAAGGCCCCACCCCTTAACACCACCATCCTGGGGATTAGGTTTCAACATAGGAATTGTTTGGGAGAGGAGGGAAGACACCAATATTCAGATTATGTCAGCTTCTTAGCAAAGATTTATAATAAATAAGTTACTGTTGTTAGTAAATACCATTTTTGCATGTGTAATTCCTGGCATTATGCTAAGGACTTTTAATGCACTCTTATTTTTTTCCCTCACAAATCTATGGGGTAACTACTGTTACTATCACCCATTTACGTAGGAGACAAGGCTCAGAGAGTTTAAGTAACCTGCCTGAGGTCAATAAGTAGGGACACAGTGCTGGGGTCTCCACCCAGTGCCATGAAAGGGCCTGGGGGACTAGCAGAAGCCTGCTCTAGAGTACCAAGTACCGGGCCTCTTCCATGTGGCAGTGATTCAGCATATCAATGGCAAAGATGGCGCTGGCGGACCCCTCAGAGGGAGGTTCCGCAGATAGCCCCACCTAGCCTCAGGAGGGCTATGATAGGCAGTTACCTCCTTCCGTGCTCACAGACGACAGGTGCCTCTACCTGTGATAGGTTACAGGAGGGCGTGGTGATCCGACCCTCACATGCCATTGGGTCACACCCTACTGCTTGCTAGTTTCCTGTATGGCCTCTACTATAAAAGGGGGATTGGCTTTCTAATAAACGAGATCGTGCCAGACATGTCTCCCGGTCCGAGGTGTGGTTCGTTCGGGCCGCGGCGCTCACCCCCCTGCCCAGTTCGTGCCACTCTTGGGCGGGACCCAAGAACACAGTAGAGCTGAGTGCCCTGGCCCTTAACCACATGCTAAACAACCTCTCCATTATGACTTTTACCAATTTCCACCTCTAGCTTGAAAATAATTGATATTTAGAACCACTATTTCTATTTTATGGCGGCCACTATCTCAATTGTGAGTTAATACTTAAATCAGTATGCTAGTGACTTGTTTACACTTGAAAAAATATGGTAGATGAATATTACTATGAATTGATCATAACACATCAAGTTTTAAAGAAGGCTACAAAATTATACTGCAACCTTAAAGGAAAAGGAGGAGAAAAAGAACAAAAGGACCTGGCCAACACTCCACAAAAGAAAAAGAGTCAAATGGCCAAGAAATATATGAAAATGATGCTGAATGTCACCAGTAATCAGGAAAAGGCAATTCAAATCACTGTGAGGGCCAGGCGTGGTGGCGCACACTTGTAATCCCAGTGCCCGGGAGGCTGAGACCGGAGGATCACCGGTTTGCAGCTAGCCTCAGCTACTTAGTGAGGCCCTCCACAACTCAGTGAGGCTCTGTTTCCAAATAAAAATTAAAATAGGGCTGGGGGTGTAGCTCAGAGGTAGAATACCCCTGGGTTCAATCCCCAGTACCACACACACAAAAAAATCATCACTGTGAGGTATATACCTATCAGAAGGGCAACAGCTTAAATCTGAGTGTCTGTTTGAAGATGGAGCAAATGAGGAGCTCTCATATAATACTGGTGGAAAATGGGGAGCTGGGAACAGACACCTTGGAAGATAATGTGGCATTATCTACAAAAGTTTCCTATGTGCGGTAACAAAGGATTTTGCCCTTAGGTATATCAGGAATTTACACACATGTGCACCAGGAGACACATGCAAGTCTATTCAAAGCAACATTGTTCAGAATTGCTAAAAACTATTAGTGGAAGCAACTGCAACTTCCCTCAATGGTAGAAGGCATGAATACATTGTGATGTATGTACATGATGGATCCTTATTTGGCACAGAGAGTGAACTAGAGCTACAGGCTAAAAATTACAAACCTGATGTTTAGTAAAAATGGCAAAACCATAGAATTCATGTAGTGTAATTTCACTTATACAGCATTTATAAACTTAAGGATATTGGGTAAGGGAGTGGTAAAACTACGAAGTAAAGCAAGAAATGATGAGTAAAAATATCTTGGCAGCAGTTTCCTCGAATGGGAAAGGAGAGATTGAACACTAGCATGCTCTGGCTGCCAGTGAAGTTCTAACAGTCCACACCTTCACCTGGTTGCAATATCAGGGGCGTTGGCTTTGTAGTTACTTGCTGAACTATACAGATAAGTTTTAAGTATCATATTTCATAATAAAAAGTATTAAAACTAAGTCTTAAAAGGATTTAAAACTATATTTATATTAAATATATTAAATATATTTTACACATTAATTATACAAAGTAAAAATGTATTTATATTAAATATAACTATTTAAAGTTGTATTATAGTATTGCATTAAGAAAATCTCTATGAATACATATGATGTGGTCTGATACAATGCATTCCAATGGGTTTACAGTGGTTATGAATGGGTAAGCTGTGATGTAGATGTAGAAAAGGTATAATTTTTCTCCAAAAATATGTGTCCTTTTATAGGAAAAATAGAAGTTTATGTAAACACATATGTACATTTGATGGCTGGGTCTTGATCTATCATTTTAGCCAGATAACTTAGGTTAAACTAAAAGCAGTAGTAGGCAAAAACAATTTAACTGCTGTTTACTATCTATTTTTATGGGTCATTATTCCCATTCATTGACAACTTCCATCACAAAATTTCCTTTGTAAAAAAATAAAAGCTGGGTGTGGTGGTGCATGTCTATAATCCCAGTACTTGAGAGACTGAGACAAGAGGATCACAGATTCAAGGCCAGCCTTAGCAACTTAGCAAAACGCTCAACCATGTAGTAATACCCTGTTTCAAAATGAAAAATACAAAGGGCTGGGGGTGTAGCTCAGAGGTAGAATGCCCCTGGGTTCAATCCCCAGTACCACACACACACACACACACACACACACACACACACACACACGTACACACACACACAGAGCAAAAAATATAGTACAAATATATAAAATCAAACAGTAGTCTTATTTAGCCTTTAACTGGCCCAGGGAGTTAAGACACATTGGAGAGAAACTGAGTAAGAATATTTGCCTTGTTCTGGTGACGTTGAACATCAACATCATCAAGAGCCAGAGATAATACAGACTGGACAGAAGAAATAAGCCCTCCCATTCCATCCCCATCCCCTCCCCCTGAGAGCTGGCCCTTTACACCCTGGACCTTTGCACATGCCCCCTCCCTGTGGGCCCCCTCCTTCCTGGTGAATTTTCTACACACTTCACACCTCAATTCAAACATTACCTTCTTCAACGAAGCCCTACCTGGCTCCTGCTCTGAGCTCTCAGGGAGAGAACTCTTCCCCCAGACCTCCAGGCTGGTACTTGTGCATTATCTTGTCTTCATTTGTTTACGTGTGCCGCTACTTGGTGACCTTCTGGAGTCGAGGACTCTGTCTCTTCCCTTTGGACACTCCAACAGCACGTACCATATCAAGTTCAGTGGAGCCACCCCATGTGATATGATGAATGAAGGGAGGAAGGAATGCTTAGGATCTTTCGGGAAAAGAATAGTTCAGAAAATAAAAAAAAAAAGGATGATCCAGCCTTGGAGTAAAACCACAGAATGCCAACATCAGCACTGACTTAATTCTAAGTAGACTGTGTTTGAGATTTTTCATTTATATGGAGAAAATGTGAGCTCTGAAAAGCAGGATTTTATTACGCTGTTGAATTAATTTGAAAGTGAAATTATTGAGAAGAATGAGACAAATAATCTAGACCATTTCTTTCCTTTTGGCTCACTTAACTAAAACTGCCAGGATGAATAAAACCCAAATATCTATTCGTGTGTTTCAAAAATACAAAGCAATTTCTCTGCCACCGCTTCTGTGTGCACATTCTCTCAGTACCTAATGGATCCCCAGGAGAACTGGAGTCTTTTCTTCTCACAAATCCGTCATGTCTAGATCTTTGCTCATTTGGTTTCAAGCATTGCGTGCTGTGATTTCTCATTACTCATTTAGGACAGTCCTGTTTATTATGAGGGAGGAGAGAGATAACTGGACAAGAGACAGGAAGGAGAAAAGAAGAGGTGTCGAAACTGTCAAGAATTTACTTAATCTCAGGGTTGATTTCATTTCCACAGAGAAAAAAATGTAATAAGTAATAATAACCAACTTTTTTGTTTACAAATATCTTATTGAACAGGCAGTTTTCATGGAATGTATTATATAACAGTGATTGTGGACCGGTAAAAATATATTTAACCCAGAGCTTGGTGGCGGCACCCAGGAGCCTCTAGGCTGTCTGAAGGGTAAGGTTCAACTTATGAGGCTGCCGCAGAGGTCTATAAGAGAGGGGACCCTGGCCTGAGTTAGGAAGCTATACTGACTATGAAACAAAGAAGTGGACTAGATGTAAGAGAGATGCAAGATGTATATTTCATAAGATCTGCCGCTCTATTGATTATAAAGAAATGAGGAAGAGGAGCTGGACGTGGTGGCACAGACCTGTAATCTCAGTACTTGGGAAGCTGAAACAGGGGGATCACAGGTTCCAGGCCAGCATCAGCAACATAGCGAGACCCTCCCTCAGCAACTTAGCAAGACCCTGTTTTAAAATAAAAGATAAAATGGACTGGAGGTGTAGCTTGGAGGTAGAATACCCTTGGTTCAATCCCCAGTGCCAACAAAAACAAATAAATAAAGAAATTAGAAAGAGGGAGAAGAGGAAGAACAGATCACCATTTCCAACTTAGGGAAAAAAAGGCACGCTTGCTGAGTTAGGGAAGATAAGAGTGAGAAGAAGATTTATTAGGTGACAATGAGTTCAACTTCAGGCATAACAAGTGTGACTTGAGTGCACGGGAGATGGTGCACGGAGCTGTATAAAGAGAAACATGCATATATTGCACAAATATTAGGATTTCCATAAAATAGAACAGAGAAACCAGAGGGGAGGAAGTTAGCAAAATTTCCCAGTCCTGCAGAATGTGAGTTTGCAAATTAAAAGGGTCCACCAAATGCCCAGCAAAATTTATGGAAAAATCACCCACCCCAAGACACACCGGCATGAAATTTCACACAGTGAGGGGAAAGGAGAAGGTAACAAGAGCTTCCCAGCAGAGCAAACAGATTCCTGCAAAAGGTGATCTGTTTAGAATGGCAACCAAGTGCTGTGTGCATTATGTCACTGTCACTATGAATGACATTATGATTTAGACTATAATACACCAATAAAAGTATTTTTAAAAGCATATATAAATGAGGGCTTTTTAAATAAACTGTAAATTTCTCAAGGCTATGATTTGTATTTCATTAATCTTTGTGTCCCAGTGCCTAAGAGCACACTTAATTGAATTTTGATTCAAGGAAAAAATAGAGTATCACTAGGCTCTTCAAATGTGCTCTAGAGCACATTTCTCATCAAAGAGAAATGCCTTCACATTTCTGGGGGAAATGATCGCCACAGTAAAATTTTGAATTAAGCCAGACATTCAATTGTATGACAATGGTGTGTGTGTGTGTGTGTGTGTGTATTTTACTGGGAATTGAACCTAGCACCTCGTACATGCTAGGCAAGCGCCTTACCACTGGGCTACATCCCCACCCATGTATGGAAACACTTTGAACCATAGAAGGTGTCACATAATTTACCTCCCATGTTGCTTTCTCCAGAAACCCAAGAAAAATATGCCCTACCAAAGTAGGAAAGCAGACCAAGAAAGAGGAAGATACAGGAGTCTAGAAAACAGAAACCCAACATAGGAAAGAGGTAAAGGAATTTTCCAGAATGATGACGAGGTTTCCAATATGATAACCACTACTCTCCCTCTTATATCTGTGGTTTTCACGTTCCTCGTCTTGTTTGTTGGACTGAGGGATGATCAACCCTGTTACCTCTGCTTTCCTGGAGGTGGGGTGGGAGAACTTAGATGGTGGGGGATCAAGTTCGTCACCGTGTATATTTCTCTATCCTTTTGGTTTCTTATCTTTTTTTACTTAGACTGAGATTTCCTTGCTGGAATTTGCAGCCTATTGTGTGTGAGTTTAAGAGCCTATAAAGCTTCCCTTTGATTTTTTTTGATGTACTTATTTCTTTTTATTAAAATGGCTGTAGCATTCTTCTAACCAATATCTTAAATCGACTTCTTTTTTCATGTAGATGTGCTCAGTGAGGATCCTGAGTTAGCTATTGCCACTTGTCATTTTATTTTATTTTTTAAATGACAGATTTATCCTTGGAGCCAGCCATCACTTCTGGCTTGGTGGCTCCCGTGCAAGCGGTCCTGGCTTAGAGCATCCATAATGAACAGGTGCTAAGTCGCTTTTACAGTGTCCAGTTCAGGAATAAAATGCAAAACCCAGCTCCTGCCAGCTGGTGTCAGAGCCACACGGATCACAGGGACAGCCCTTACCCCGGGACAGACTGAGCGTGGATCACAGGGACGGCCCTTAACCCAGGACAGACTGAGCACAGATCACGGGGTCCGCCCTTACCCCGGGACAGACTGAGAGCACACTGGTCTCCTTTCTGTGATCTCTTTAAGGATCACGAGGCAGCACCTTTCACTTGGGGCCTCTGCGCTGCTTCTTGCTTTTCTCTCCATCACGAAACACTTACTTTCAGATCATTTGGGTTTGTAGTAGTTTGTCTGGAATTGGGTGAATGTTATCAGCGACATTTCAAATTAAATGTATGGACTTCTGTTCTGATCTTACTGAGACTGGAATTTTGTCCCCCTCCCACCCCTTCTTCCCACGTCAGAAGCTCCAAAGGTAGGGCTCTGGGTTTCTCGTATATACTTTCTCCTCTCTGGCTCTGACTCAGCGTAGATACGGTGCATGCATCGTAGTTTTGACCTACATCCAACCCCGTGAGAGATGAGCATGTATACTTATTTATTAAGGAGCTGCTTTCTCTGGCTGGCATTGTATACTTCAGGTCTTCTTTGGTTCCAAGTTACAGACATCTATCTCAAACTGCCTTCGGCAAGAACAGAAACAGTGCAGAGGGGTTTGGGGCTCTCGTAACTGAGACAGTCAGGGACAGCGCTAACGAGAGGCACGGCTGTACCCCGGAACTCGACAGTGGGACCGTCGACATTGTTCCATCTCCTGATCCTTCTTTTGCCTCTGTTGGTTTCCTCCTCAGGAAAGCTGTCCTCACTCGGGACAAAGATGGCTGTGAGAATTTATTTAGGGTGTCAACATGACTGGATTGAGGGATGCCTAGAGATCTGTAAGGTGCACTGCTGGGGGGGGTCCATGAGGGTGTCTCCAGAGACAACTGGCATGTGGGCCAGGGAAGGCCAGCCCTCAGCGTGGGCGGGCATCATCCAGTCGGCTGGGGGTCTGGACGCACCAGGAAAGCAGAAGAAGGGGAGACTCTCTCTGGTCCTCCTAAGTGGGGTGCATTCTCTTCTGCTGCTGGCCTTGTACATCACACCCCAGGCTCCTCAGCCCATGGACTCTAGGACTGGCCCCAGAGGCTCTCCAGAGAACCTCAGGCTACCTCCTTGGTCTCCCTGGGTCCGAGGCTGCCAACTTGCTGGACTGAGATGTCACCACCACTTCTCTGGCTCCCCAGCTTGCAGGTGGCCATCATGGGACTCTTCAACCTCTGTCATCATATTTATTTCCTAATAAATCCATATACATATCTATACATGTGTACATATATATACATGTGCATGCACGTACATAAATATATATTCTGTTGATTCTGTTTCAGTAGAGAACCCTGACTAATACAATGGTCAACAGCAGTTCCAGGCTTACCTCCCACCAACTTAGGTATTTATCAGAAAGAGAATTCTTTTCTAGTAATTCCTTCAATTCTAGTAATTTCTAGTAATTTCTAGTAATTCTTTTCTAGTAATTCCTTCAAGGCAGGAATCTCATAGTCCCAGCTCGGATCTTGTTTACATTTGCAAACCAGGATGTATTATACCACCAGAGCAAGACAGAGCTCTAATTAGGCAGATCTGGGCCACATAGTCACCTTCAGACATAGGAAGGGGGCTGGGTCTGAGAGGAAGCTAACTATGGTTGTTCTATAATTAGCATGATGGTTTTGTCATCTAGTAGGTAAGTGGGAATGTCTGGTTGGCTGTGGAAAACAGGTCTGGGTCTCCAGAGAGATGTCTGGGCTACCTGCACTGGAAATGACAGATTTCATAGTCACCAGTATATCGAGTCAATGGTGCAAGCAGTAGACTCACCTGGATGCCGGGCAGGAGAAGGCTGGGCCAGCATGGGGAGACTTCTGCTCAGGTGCAGGAAATGAAGGGAACAGAAGCAGAGGGGCCAAGGGTGGTAGGAAAACCCCGAGACCAAGACCACGACAGCATTTCTAGACACTCAGAAAGCTCGTGGGGCTGGAGGAAAGCGTATGGTTGACTTGGAAAACATTTAGTCTGAGATTGAAGACAGCCACAAGAGGAAGGGAAAGTCTTGAGTAATTGCTTTAATTCTCTAGATCATCCAGAAATCCAGAACGACACAAGAGTCCCCCAGGCAGCCTCAGGCTCTGGGGAGGATTGCTGGCAGAGGGCTACGAGGTTTTTCATCCAAAATATCCTTCCCAGAATGCTTAGACTACATCGCTGTCTCCTATCCTCTCATGGATCAGACAAATGATTTTCATTTTGCTTTCGGTTTTTCTCCTTTCATTGTTTTTATTTCTTATCATACAAGTAATGTGGGGTCATCATCAAAATAGAAATAATGCAGAAGCATATTAAAATAATAAACCCTTCAATTCTGTTGTTGAGAAGTAACCACTATTACAAGTCTGGCATCTGTCTTTCAGATAGTTTTACACGTTTCCAACCATAATGCAGATGACATTTTTGTTATAAACATGGGATAATACCATGCATTCTGTTCAACAACTATTATTTTCATTTATTATAAACATTTTTCCATGTCAGTACACTATAGAGCTACCTCATTCTTTTTAATGGCAGCCTAGTTCTCCATGGTTTTATTATACTGTCTCAGTTCCCAGGAGTCTCAGTATCTTCCCACCTTTGTTGATATGTAAAAACAAAGCAGAGGGGGGCATTGAAGGGTGAGGTTAGCCCCATGTTAGGTACCCCAGGGGTGCCTATGACTTCAGTGGTATGGCTGAGCTTCTAAGACCATGAAGTTCCAGCCTTCTGTGAGCCCTAAAATATCCTAAAACAAGTAAGTTATAGATTTACAGATTTATCTATAATAGTGCTTTTAAAGCTGTAAAGGGGAAAATAGACATATTTGAACATATGAAAATTTTAAACTACAGGCAATGGAAGATGCTATAAATAAGTTTTTAAAAAGAAAAGACCAGAAAATGCAATTTATGAAGAGGGAAAGGATTACTATCTAGAATAAATGAGTTCTTACACATCAGTAAGAAAAATGGGCAAAGTAGCTGGCCATTTAACTGTTTGTAATTAAGTGATTTTTAAATAAAAAACTGCATATGAAGCTGGGTGTGGTGGCTCACGCTTGTAATACCAGTACTTGGGAGGCTGAGACCGGAGGATCTCGGCCAGCGGCCAGCCTCAGCTACTTAGTGAGGCCCTCCGCAACTTCATGAGACCCGGTTTCAAAATAAAGGATAAAAAATAGGGCCGGGGTTCTAGCTCTGAGGTAGAACGCCCCTGGGTTCAATCCCCGGTACCACAAAAAAATAAAAAATAAAAACTGCATATGAGCAGTATGTAAAGACTCTTGGTGTCTGGCGAAAGTTAAGTGATTGAGATTTCAGTGTTGGAAGGACACGGGGCATGTAGGAAGAGTTGTTCTCTACACGTCAGTTGGACGTATGAATTGGCGGTCCTTTTGGTGGAAAATTGGGCTCTGTCTAGCAACAATGCAAATGCACAGACTCTTAATCCAGCAAAAGTGATCCTATGCATTTGCCCTCTAAAGACACTGTACCTTTACGTACAAAGGTAAAAGTAGAAAAATGTTTATTATAGCACATTGAGCTATTTTGATAGCTAAAACTTGCAAACCATCTAAATGTTCATTCATGGGAGGAAGGAAGAATGAATTATGGTACATCACTGTCCATTAATATGATGTGGCACTCGTAAAAAAAATCTATAAATGGACTTATATAAAAGATGCCTTCAAAATGTGGGTAGTTTAAAAGAAATTACAGTGTTTGGTTCATTTACTTAACTATAGTTGTATTTGTATAAGCATATATAATTATGAACACCTAGAAAAAGATTGGGGAGAATAAACACCAGCTTGATAGCATCAGGTACCTCTGGGCAGAAGCATCTAAGTTTGGGGGTGCCCATATTCTACACCTAAGGGATCATCTTAGGTGATTGAGTCTTGGGACATGACAGAGTGTTGCAGAGGCAGGGCTGGGACGTCCAGGTCGGCATGATTTCTCTCATCTTCTACTCATCATCCTTGGACTTCCCTACGAAGGTGATTTGAAGGGGAGTGTTGTGCCCAGCACAGGAGGGACAAGCCATACTGTCCCCAAGTGTCCCTGGGCACCACTTGAGGAGCCTCCACATGCTGTTCCTACATATCCCCCATGCTCAGGGTGTCCCTTCTGCAGGGGCGGCTCTAGCAGTGGGTCCCACGAGGCTCAGCTACAGCTGAGAAGGCTCTCTGGGTCACCTCTGTGGACCAGCTGTGTGGAAATTAATTAGAGTCCGACCACGTCCCCTGTGGCTTGACGCTGGATGAGGCCGAAGTTATTAGCAGTTATGTTCAGCTACAGCTTCCTTCCCTGTCTTCTGAAAAGTTGTTTCAGCAGAGAGAGGTGGGCAGACCAAGTCTGTGGCTAAGGACAGTAAAATTTTAATTCCTGGATACTTCGTGAGGGTCACCGGGGTGGCCGTGGCCTCCATAGAAGGGGCGTTTTTCATCAAACCAGAGACAGCAGTGGGCTCACTGCCCTGGCCACTCAGAACAAAATTCCCTGGGCTCTAAACGAATATGTCATTCCTCCAGCCCAGGGGGTGGTGACCACAGTGACAAACCGTCCAAATAGTTTGTCATTTCTGTTCGCTTTGCCTTTTGTTAAGCTGCCCTTTCCACAAACAATTTATGTTACCGTTTGGATTGTAACTGGCTTCTATTCTTTCTATTTCTCTTTTCAAACTATGTAAAGGAACCAAGAAAGAAACACAGAAGGACCAAGATGCTAATAAACCGGCCACTTCATCGCCTAAGAGAATGGCAGCTTCCGCCACCAAGCTCCACTCGCCAGGTATTTAAGAGCCGTGATCTGTGTCATTTGGGGAGATTTGAACTTGGAGTTTATTTTGGGCAAGTGGCATTAATGGAGCAAGGCCAGCCCACATGGTATTAATGATTAGTCCAGGGGTTCCCATGCATGGGCTGAAGTTTTCTGACGCTAGAGGAAATGAACCAATTGCTGACATCCACTTTTACCTAAAAAACAAGATGTTGTGCCACATTTAGGTGGGAGAATGTCCTGGTGTGGAAGCATCTGCTCTTCCAACAGTAGAAATAAATAACTTACAATTGAAAGTCAGACTTCAAAGATCTCATCCCAGGAAATAATTTTTTTCTAAAAGGAAGAAAAACAAAAACAATGCCTATTAAATAGTTACTTTGTCAGTGAGGAAACCATTTATTTATGTTCAGTATTTATGAACACGCTATGTGAGGTCATTTGAAAGTTGAATTTATTATAAATATTCACATTTTAAGGCGTTAACCCCTTGGTAGAATAGTACACAATATAATTTTTAAATGTTTAAACACAGAAATAGTGGTTAAAACAGCAGCTTATGTTTGAGTTCTTATTTTATGTCATATACTGGTCTAAGTTCTTTAAATGTATTAATTTATTTAACGCCCAGATAACTCCATGAGACAGGTTCTATTGTTATCCCTTCCTTTACATGGAGGGAAACTGAGTACAGAGATTTTAAATAATTTTCTCCAAAGTCACTGGTAATAAGATCACAAAGCGTAGCACAGCATTGGTGAGTTAGTCAGTGTTTTGTTGCTCTGACAATACCTGAGATAAACAATTTAGAAGAAGAAAAGATTTCCTGTGGCTCACTGTTTCAGAGGTTTTAGTCCATGGTTGGCTGGCTCTGAGGCAAAAACATCATGGCAGAAGGGTGTGGTGGAGGAAAACTGTTCACCTCAAGGCAACCAGGAAGCAGAGAAAGAGAGAGGCCAGGGACAAGACATCATCCCCCACAGCACGCTGCTCCCAAGGACTCACTCCCTCCAACTAGGTCCCACCTCCTACAGTATCCACAGCCTCCCCGGAACCTGCTCAGCTCTGACTCCCCAAAGGATGAATCCGCTGATGTGGTCAGAGCCCTCAGGACCCAAGCACTCCCCAAAGCCCCTCCTCTGAGCAAGCCTTCCATGCGTGAGCCTTTTGGAGAATGTTCCAGATCCAAACCAGAATACTTGGCTTGAATCCAGACAATCCGAGTCCCAAACTAGCATCCTTAGTTGCTCTGACATCATGGAGGCTGGGAGCCAGAGAGCAAGAAAGGGGACTCAAAGACATAAGCAGAATCCCTGTACGACCTACCCTTTCCAGCCACACCTCACCGGCCGTTATCCTAGCTAATGGATTTATCTACTGATGAGATTACAACCCTCATGACTTAACTGTATCAATCCTACACTCTTTAGAGGACACTCTATATTTGACAAATGGATTGAAACTTCTTGTTATGGTTTGCATGCCCCTGCTTCTTTGCGTGCCTGGGAAATTTTTTAGATGCCAGACATTGTGAATTTTTCCCCTTTGGGTACTACGTATATTTTTATTTCTATATTTTTGAGCTTTATTCTTGAATAAAATTGCATTACTTGGAAGAAGTTTGATCATTTGGGGCCTTGCAGCTCAGCTTTATTGCATAGGTACTAGCCAGCAATTCGTTTCAGAATAATTTTACCATACTACTGAGGAAAACCCTCTGTGCATGCTTCTGGTGCCCCATGAATTATGAGGCACTCCACTCTGGCTGGAGGGAGCAGGATCTATTTCTGGCTTTCCATGAACTCTAAGGATTGTCCGTCTAATATTTTTTTGAGAGTCTTTCCCCCAGCCTAGGGTACTTTCTGCACAGGCATGCACCCATCAAAACTTGGCTGAATTTTGAGGGACCCTCTTCAGATCTCCATTTCTGTCTCTGTGGATCTCTACCTGTTGGGCTTTGGATGTAGAATGTCCCCTGGAAGTGCTCGTGTATTGATGTTGAGAGATGCTATAAACTGAATCCTGTGGGTTCCTTTCTCACCAGTGGATAAATGCATTGATGGATTAATGAATTTATTATGTGGTAATGTAGGCAGGTAGGGTGTGTCTGGAGGAGGTAGGTCACTGGGGGCGTGGCCTTGGGGACTATATATATGTCCCTTACCCCGTCCTTCTTTTCTCCTCCTTTCTCTCTCTTGCTCTCTCCTTCCCACTGCCATGCCCTGAGCTCTGTAGATGTGACCCAGTCTAATATGGACTGAAACCTCCAGAACTGTGAGCAAATAAATCTTCCTTCCTCTAGGTTGTGGTTGTCAGGTATTTGAGATCATACCAATTATAATGTTGATCGCAACACTTCCCTTTCTGGTACCATTTTTTAAGGGTGGTGTGCAAACTGCTAAACTACATGTAAACTCTGACTCCTGATCTTGAGCTTTGAACTTCATTTTATTAACTCAAGGAAAACTCAGGCTCTGCACGGGTTCCCCGATTCCCTGCCCCTCAGCCTGTCCCTCCAGGTAATGAGCAGAGGCAGTTACAGGCTCCTGCCACTCTTGGGGATCACTGTGCTTCCTTGTCTGTGTATTTTGAACATGATTTTTTGGTAGTTTTAGGTGAGAGGGTGAGTCTGACCCTTGCTTATTCCATGTCCAAAGGAGCTATATTTCTGAGTATAAAAATTTGGCAATTGGCCGGGTGTGGTGGCGCACACTTGTAATCCCAGTACTTTGGGAGGCGGAGACCGGAGGATCCGGGTTCGTGGCCAGCCTCTGCTCTCTCGCTCTCTCTCTCCTTGTCTTTCTCTCTCTCTCTCTCTCTCTCTCTCTCTCTCTCTCTCTCCTTAGTGAGGCCCTCCACAACTTCGTGAGACCCGGTTTCAAAATGAAGTATAAAAAATAGGGCCGGGGCATAGCGCGAAGGTAGAACGCCCCTGCGTTCAATCCCCGGTACCGCAAAAAATAAAAAAATAAAAATAAATAAAAAATAAATAAAAATTTGGCAATTGTCATAGCACTATTAAGACACTATTTTTCACCCTTGGAGAGAGGAAAGGTTCAGATTTACCTTGATAAAGAGAACACATACTTTTAAATAATACGACATTTTCTAATAATTAGAATATTTTATACCAACTTTTATTTTGTCTAAATAGCATTGCGTGTTTGTTTTTGTGGCACTGGGGATTGAACCCAGGGACATTCTACTTCTGAGATACACCCCCACCCCTATTTTATTTTTTATTTTGAATCAGGGTCTCTCTAAATTGCCAAGGCTAGCCTCGAACCTGCGATCCTCCTGTCTCAGTCTTCCAGTCCTGGGATTACAGGTGTGTGCCACCTTGCTGGCTTAAATAGTGGTTTTCACTAACAAATGTTTCATCCTGAGCTTTGGAAACCCTGATTGTGCCTTCCTGTTTTTTCTGTTCTCCTCTACATAAAATAATCTGCTTCTTCCTTGGGGAGGGCGCTATAGGCCTCTGCTTTCTGTGGGGTGCGATGGGTCACTTATTATATAGCCAGGTGCTGCCCTGTCACATAATCCCTGCCCCACCCATACTAAGGCTGGGAGGAAAATTCCCACCCTATGCCCCCTGCTCTTTGCTTTCCCCAATGCTAGCCAACCCCAGGCAAACAACTGCCAATACTAAGTAGAAAAATAGTGTGCTCACTGGGAAAAATTTTCTGAAATACATTTAGATTGCTTTAATAAAAATAAAGCCCACTGGGCATGGTGGCACACGCCTGTCATCCTAGTACTTGGCAGGCTGAGACAGGAGGATCACGGGTTCAAGGCCAGCATCCCACAGTAATTCACAGAGACCCTGTTTCAAAATAAAAAATAAAGTAGGGCTGGTGTTCTAGCTCAGAGATAGAGCGCCCCTGGGGACAATTCCCGGTGCCACAAAAAATAAATAAATAAAAATAAAGCCTGTCTCAGTCCATGAAGAACTCACCTCTTGTGCCCGCTGGGATGTCTCATTATCTGTTAGGATATTGACCAAACTCACAAAGTGCTTTTCCTTAAACTGAGAAGCTATCAAAGCTGTGTCCTATAATTACTTCGCTTCTTGTTTACAAGTGTGAAGGTCATGAGTCTTCTCTGATGTTGTAAATATGCAGGTTCCAATGTGGCTGGCTCTGCGTGTTATTGTATCCATTAAGCTTTCCAGCTTTAAAATTAAACCAAGTTTTCCCATCCATTCCAATCCTCTGGATAGTGGCCGGATGGCTGCAGATGAATTTTTAATATTCTCTTTCCATTTTCAAATGCCATGTCCTCCCCAGCGCTCAGCCTTTGCACGCAAAATGTTTGCAGCTCAGCCTTTGCACGCAAACTTTACATTCACCTTCACGACTGTGTCAGATTACTGGATTTTCCCCGTGGCCTCCGAGTTGCCAGTTGTCACTGGGATCAACATAGATTCGATCTTCCCCAACCAGACTTATATAGACAACATGATGGCTGGAAGAATTTGGAATTGGGACAAGATGGACAACAGGAGGGTTTTCTGGTCTGAGAGCATGCTCCCAAACCTGCAAGGTGTGCTAAAGATGCAGAATGGTCCAGCTGTGCACTGAAATGGGGAGAACTCTAGGGAGGCAGAGTCAGAGGACCTGAGATGCTGACCTGGCTCAACCCTTCCTGGACAATGGATAGCCTGAGGCCACGGATGGGCTGTATTCCTGTGCACTCCCTCTGTGCCTTGTATGGTTATCGGTCACAGAGGAAGTGCTCAAAGTAGTCAAATGTGTTGGTCCCCACAAAGCACATGACATGAGGTGCACATATGAAATCAGCTATCTGTAGGTCATGGCGAGACACTGCTTATATCTTTCAGACAAAAGAGGTGCATTGGGGATGAATCTTTAACAATGGGGAAAGGCGAACCTTTGTATACGGTTGGTAGGATTATAAATTAGTACTTGCATTTTGGGAAACAGTACAGAGGTTCCTCAAAATAAAATTATTGGGTATATATCCAAAGGAAAAGAAAAGGGATATCTGCATTTCCATGTTTATTGCCACACTACTTATAATAGCAAAGAATGCAACTAACCTCTGTGTCCATGAACTGATGAATGGATAAAGAAAAATGTGATATACATGCATACAACTGAATAGTATTCAGCCATAAAAAGAATAAAATCCTGTCACTTGAGGCAACATGGGTGGAACTGGAGATCATTCTGTTAAATGAAATAAGCCAGGCACAGAAGACAGGTACCACAAGGTCTCACTCATATGCAGGATCTAAAAATTGGATCTCATAGAAATTGAAAGCAGAATGGTAGTTATGAGAGGTTGAGGAGAGTAAGGGGATGGAAAAGATGGGAAGAGGTTGATTGATTTCACTATAACTAAGTTAGAATCAAGTAGAAATAAGAAGTCCTGGTGCTCTATTACTATAGATAACAATTATATACTGTATGTTTCAAAAAGTTAGAAGAAAAGATTTTTAATGTTTTCTCCATAAATAAATGATAAATGTTTGAGAAAAATATTTACATTGATTTAAATGCTATATAATGTATACATTATCCAAACATCATAAGGGGGCTGTGGATGTAGCTCAGTGGCAAAGCACTTGCCTAACACACACAAGACCCTGGGCTTCAATCCCCAGCACCCAAAACAAAACACAATCACATGGTGCTCTGTTATGGTTTAGATATAGAATGTCCCCTGGAAGAACCCATGTGTTGATAACGAAAAATGTTCAGAGGAGAAATGATTGAATCAGGAAAGTCCTAATCTCATCAGTGTATAAATCCATTGATGGACTAATGTATTTACTGGTGGTAAGGTAGGAAGGTAGGATGTGACTGGAGGAAGGGTGTCACTAGGGTGTGGCCTTGGGGACTGTATATGTCCCTCATCTCCTCCCCTTGCCCTCTCTGCTTCCCACCACCATGCCCTGTGCTCTGTGGACGTAACCCGGCCTAACATGGACTGAAACCTCCAGAACTGTGAGCAAATAAATCTTTCTTCCTCTAAGTTGTGGTCATCAGGCATTTGGGGTCATAGCAATGAGAATGCTGACTACAACATGCCCGTACCCCATATGTACAATTTTTGTGTTTTTATGTATCAGTTAAAAATAAGTTTAAATTTTAAAAAATATAGAACAAAAATATGTCATCTGCAGGATAATGGATGGAAGTAGAGAATATAATGCTAAGTGAGATCAGCCAATCTCATAAAGTTAAGGATCTCATGTTTTCTCTCATATGTGAAGCTAGAGAGGAAATAGGAAACAAACAACTTAAGATAAATGAGGAGAGAGACCAGTAGAATAGTGGAAGGGGACTGAGGGAGGGAGGTGGGGAAGAGAAAAAGGAGGCTTGAGGAAGGAAACAGTTTAAATAATGTTATGCCATATGCGAAGGTATTACTACCAATCTCACTAACATATTTTGGGGAGGGAAGTGGGACTTGGTGGGATGACAAGGTAAACACACCAAGTGCTGTATGCATGTATGCTCGCAACACTTTGAATTTCACTATGATGTATAATTACAATGCACCAATAAAAATATTTTAAAAATTAAAAAATATTTGGGAAGTGTACAAGAGCCAGTCAGTCAAAAAAAAAACTAACTGGTATCTCTATTTTTCAGTTATTTAAAGACTCCAAAACCATTGATAAGCTCTGCATTAGTGAATTTTTTATTCACTAATCTTTGTTTCCTAGTCCCACTCGGTGGAAATCCGAAAGATATTGTAGGAAACCAGTGCTTTGGTTTCTTGGCAAGAGACTAAACACAGCTGAGCAGGCTCTGTCGGCCTGTGTGACTGCCTTGACTCTTAGCAGAAGCAACATAAATACTGCATGGAACAGGGCAAGAGGTGGTAACAAAGATCCCAGGGTCTGGAGGTGTCTTCAGGGGACATGGTATGCCCTCCTTTAAAGCCCGCATGTGGCTCTTTCTGAGAAATCTAGGTGTCGGGTTTGGAATGAGTCAGCTCACCACTTCTCAACCCAGTGCCCACCATATGCTCTGTGAGCTCTATAGGTGGCCACCACCTTTCATAAATTTCCCCTCTAATTGTCCCATGGACCCCCGACTTCATAACGAGATTAGCATTTTTGCTTTATTATGTGCTGGCTTTCAAGAGAAGAAAGCAAAATGAAACACCTGTTGTGCCAAGGTGAGGCTGCCTGTGTGTCTGTCATCTACTTTCAACATAAGCTCTCTGTCCCCAAGTTGGCACAGGAGCCTGTGACACTGTCTTGATGGCTCATCCTGGGGACAATCTGACACACGAGCAAGCAGGAAAGCAGATGACAGAGTTAAGTATAGGAGTAGTTAACACAAATTGACAACACAAGAAAAATACTGTTTCTAGTGAAGATTAAAATATGTCACCCCCAAGAGTAAAATGATTATTAGTCCTAGATGGAGTTAGATTTGATATACAGCCATCCCTCGGTATTTATGGTGGATGGGTTCCAGGAACCCCATCATATACCACAATCAAGGCCTTTACATCATTGTATTTGTGTAGAGCCTACCATTCTCCAGAATACTCAAAATCATCTCTGGATTATCCATAAGACCTAACACAATGGAAGGGCAGTGTAAACAGTTGTTAGACTATTCTGTTTAGGGAATAATGACAAGGGAGGGAAGCTTGATTTGTGGTTGGTTGAATCCTCAGATGCAGAACCTGTGTGTTTTAGTCAGCTTTTCCATTGCTGTGAACAAAATATCCAACAAAAATAACTTAGAGGAGGAAAGTTTTATTTGGGCTCACAGTTTCGGAGGTTCAGCCCATAGCTAGCTGACGCCAAGGCAGAACCGTGGCAGGAAGGCATGGTGGAGGATGCTGCTCTCACATCAGGGCAGCAGGAGCAGAGGGAGTGAGAGGAGGGGCCCACAGACATGTATAGTCCCCAAAACCACTCTCCCAGTGACCCACCTGCTCCAGCCATGCCCCACCTCTGAGCCTCACTGCATTGAAGACATACTTTAAGCCTGTGAGCTCTGGGGGAATGTTCCAGACCCAAATCATTATACTGTGGATACCAAGGACCAACTGCATTTAGAAAATGGTAGGGCCCTTTTCAACTCAAAGCCATAGATAACTCCACAGCCAACCTCCTTTCCCAACTTTCATTTCTTAAAGTCTTAGCTCTGGGGACTGGGCCTGAGCCACGCTGTAGCAGTGAAGAAGCCCCATGATGCAGCCCACAAGGGGCACAAAGGCTTGGCGCACAAGGTGGATGGGTGTCATGAAGCGTTAGCTATTCAGTGGCCCCAGGAATAGAAATGTGAGCTGACTGTACTGGTTTTCCGTAGGACACTCGAGTTTTGAATGTGTGATTAAAAGCAATATAAGAATGACACCAACATCAAAGCAAGTGGCAATAATAGGATTTTACTGAATCTTTTTTATATTGTCCATTGACCATTGAATATGATTTCTAACTTGATGATGATGATGGTGATGATAGTGATAATAATCATCATCTGAAGAGGGTAAGTCTGACAAGCCATTCCACCCAGGAATGAATCTGACTCCTAAAAATACAGGACAATGTGAGCACATTGAGGTCCATGGTTCAGAGGTGACCCTACAGGGCATAGATGGCAATTAGCCCTCCTTCACTGAGCTGGAAGTAACTTTTATTATTTCCCCTTAGATTTCTAAAAGAAGTGCCTTCCATTGTAACCATGTCAGACTCCTGGAGCCTCGGCATTAATTAAAGTCCTAGAGTGTTTTATAAATCCACCAGCCACAACAGTAAAATGACAAATAGTAATTGTGGAGGAAATATATACTTTGGGTCTTGGACCGTGTCTTAGAGTTCAGTGTAGGCAGTCAAGTCCCTCAGCTTCGGTTGCTGGTGTCTTCTTGGTAATTCTATTAGTCTTGTTTTCAGTACTGAGAATGCAAAGATGAAACACACATGATTTGCCTACAACATATAAGGGAATTTTCTGGAATATTATGTATTCTGACCTCATAATGATAAAAGCAATAATTCCACAGTCTACTATTCCCTTAACTCATAATAATTTCAGAAACATCATGTGTGAGACCACAGGGCAATCTCTGATGACTTGTTAAGAAAAGGAAGATTTAATTAAAGTGAGCATGGTCACCATTAAATTAATAATCAGAAGTACTTAGATCCATAAACCACTTTCCCCTTAAAAGATGAGGCCACTTGTGCACTCACAAACCCATTACTGTCCTGCGCCTCGGCCTATCAGGCACCACTTTCTGATTTCTTTTATATTCTGTTCCCTGATATTTTGGAAAGAAAAAGAAGAGGAAGAAAGATCATTTGAAATCCTAAAGGTGATTCGTGATCATGATGGTCAGTGTCCATGTCATGTCCTCTAGAAGGGTGACCTGCTTGAGCAAAGAAAAGAATGTACTTTTGGGGTGTAAATCCAGGACCACCCATAGAGGTTCTCTGGCTGCGCTGTTGGAGTGTACGGGTCTCTCTGAGCATCACTAGAGTGACAGAGGTCTCAGGAAGATGCCCGCGCACCCAAGGGTCCTTGACTGTAATGGACTGGTTTTCTCCGTGCTGCTTCCTTCCTCTGTGGCCCTGCAGCATCTCACATGGCGGGAGCTCTATGGGCCCGAGGAAGGAGCGTGGGCCTCCTTCCTACTGCAGCAGAGAGCAGCCCAAGGGGTTTGTGCAGGCGATGAACTGCCTTATGTCCTTAAAGGTCACTCTGGCTGTGGCACAAGGAAGGATGAGAAGAAGCAGGGTGAGAGGCGGGGGTGACTTGGACTAGACTCTTAGCCACGAAGGTGGCATGAGGTCACAGTGGGGAGTATATTGAAGGGGACCTGCCAGGACATTGGTGCTAATGGAATTTAAAGTCAGAAGTCCCTGGAGCAGAGGCGATTCAGGTTGTGACTTGAACCTGACATTGAAGAGTAACTAGAGCAGGAGGGGCACAGGGGCATCTCTCCCTGGTGCCCAGTGAAAGCTTGCTATGGTATCATAAGTCTGATTTAGATTTGTATTAACTGATTGATTTCCCACTTGACGTTTTGCAAGAGTAATCTCCTTTAAGAAAAAAAAAGGAAAAAGAAAAATCACCTGCATCAATCTCTCCAAGCAAGTCTAGAAGAAATGTCAGGAGTTGGAAGGAATCTGGTGATTTTGTCTGTTAGTCTTTTCCCAAGCATATAACTTTGCACTTAGAACCACATAAACAGAGTGAATAATTTAAGTCTCTGACTGGTTTTTCTCTTTAATACTTAAAATGACAAACCACAGGCAAGTGAACTCCTTCTGGAAGAAGAAGCTGTTGTCACACTTGTGGCCAATGTCTTTCCATGGGTGACTGGGTCTTTTTTCTTTCTTTAGGATACCCGAAGCAGAGGACCGGGGCTCCTCGGAACGGGTTTGCGCCCAAGCCTGACCCTCAGGCCCGTGAGGCCGAGCGGCAGCTGGTGCAGCGACTGAAGGACAGGTGCGAGCGGCAGGCCCGGCAGCTTGTCCTGGTCCAAGGGGAGCTGAGGAGGGCCATCTGCGGCTTTGATGCCCTGGCAGTGTCCACACAGCATTTCTTTAGAAAGGTGAGATCATGTTTGGTGAATGTCGAAGGGCTTCTTGTTTGAGGACATTGTGGGGAGGGGCGGTGATGGCAAGCGGGTGTGTGTGTTGTAGATTGAGTGTGGGGGTAGAGTTGAGTGTTGATTGACAGAAGGTCACACAGAATCTCCCACAGTATCCTTTAATGTTTAGGGAGCCCAGATTATCCTCATCTGTCAATGAAAGTGGTCTAGGAAGAGTGATAAATGACCACGATCACCAAAGGAGAAAGGAAAGGATACACATGGATATTTTTAAGGTGGAATCTTTGGAGAAAGTGGAACGTGGGCTCATTTGCATTTTAAGAGAGAGAGATTCTGGAGTTTCTGTTATTTCAGTAGGCTGTTGACGGAAAGTGGAATGTGTGGGGTGCAATCACTGGGGCCCAGCTCACCGTGTCCAGGAAGCAGCACAGAGTGGGTGGGCGTCCTCCCTCTGTCCTCGGTTTCTCTGAAAATGCAGGGAGTGTTGGTTTGTTCTCAGAGAATGTCTGGGGCCCTTGGGGACATCTGGACACTGAGTCTCTTATCAGCCGTGGAGCAGTTAAGCTTCCCAGCTTCTCATCATGGGACAGAGGCTGGTGGCAGCCTGGTAGCCAACTGTATTCATGCTCCAAACTTCAAGTATCTGTGGTGTACTGGAGGAGGGGGAGGCTAAGCATTCACTTTGGGGATTTAAACATTACCAATGTCTTAGACCATTTTCTGTTGCTATAACAGAACACCTGAGACTGGGTAATTATTTTTAAAAAAATAGAGAGGTTTATAATGGCTTACTGTTTGGGAGGCTGGAAAGTCCAAGAGCTGGTGACAGCATCTACTCAGCCTGGGTGACGACTTCATGCTGCGTCATATCATGGCGGAAAGCAGAAGGACCAGGGACACAGGCAGAGAGAGGGAGGAGACAGGGAGCTGAACTGCTTTACTGCAGCCCACTCTCAAGAACTCTTCTGTTCCCATGAGAACTAATCTGGCCTCTAGAGAAATTCACTAATCTCTCTTGAAGGCTTTACCTCCCAGTGCCACGGCTTTGGTATCCACATTTCAACATGAGTTTTGTGGGGGACAAACCACATCCAAACCAGACCAGTGATTGAGCATTCTGAGTTTTATATATGGACTTTCTGGGATCTACAAGCGGGAAGAAGTCGAAATGCAGTCTAAATGCCCTCCAGATAAGAAAGTGAACTCGCTAAAGTTCTGGATCATTTAAAGATGAAAACCAGAAGAATATTAAGTAGCACCATGTCCACTGACTTCTTTATTTATCATCTGAACTTTAAAGTGCAGAGAACTCTGTGGCTTCCATGATATCCGTCCAACTCCCTGCTCTCCAACATGGAAGCCTGAGCTACTCTTTCTTGTCATTCTTTTCTGTTTTGCTTAAAGAATTCAGTGAAGAGAACCATTTGTTGATTTGTTGTTGTAAGGAACGACAAGATGAATAGAGAGCACCAAAATTTCAGCCTTGTCCCCAACCAAAATTTTACCAACAACAGTCAATTACCAGTTTGGATTTCATATCTCTCTTTCTGGTTTGGCAACATAGGTGTCAACCATGAGTGACTGAAGTGGCCACATGCCCACCCCTGCAGAATTAAAGTTAAAAACACATTGTTTGGGGTGCCAAAGATGCCTGACTTGCTGTGGTGAATATGGAACATTTTTCCTATTGGAGAAGGAGTGCTGGGTTTTTTTTGTGTGTGTCCTTTAGCTCAATACATATTTTTCACTGATGGTCAAGTCTTCAATAAAGAGAAGATGACAGAGTTATTCATTGGAGCTCAGTGATCATATTTCTAGGATCTGCTCTGGGATTCTTAGTTCTCGGGTATCATCCACACGTGATACCAAAGCCTTGAGGAAAGTTTCGTATGAGTAGATCTATCAGTAGAACTGACACCACATATTGGTGATATGTGTTGTATGTTACAGGTTGGAGGTTTGGAACCCACTTTTGGCATCACATCAAGTGAGAGAGAGAGTTACTGTGCCAAAATTAAGGGTCAGGTCCCCCTGTACTGTTTCATTTCTATACCCCAGGAAATTCCTCGTCCGCCCATGGGTCATGAGTTTTATTTCTCTGCAGCGTACACATTGTTCTTAAGTCAGATACCAAGAGGGTGTCACCACCTCCATGGGACCTCCCTCCCTCCTGAGCTGCACCTGGCATGACGTGTCAGAATCCTGGACAGGGGAATGTGTCTCATTTGCTTTTCAGTACAGCACAGCTAGCAACTCCAGACAGGCCTCTGAAGTGATCATTTCACCACCCACACCATTCACCTTTTTCTGTCTTTCTGATCTCTACTCTGTCCAGATAGACCCTGGGGGGGGAGGGGCACAGTTTAAAAAGAAAACTCTCTAAAACCTGGCTTCCACACAGGTTGTCTGGTGTGTTCCGCTTGGTTTGCCAGGAATACCAAATTAAACCAGGAGGTGAGACATGGGGTGGGTGGAGCATCTGAGGAAATAGAAGCAGGGCAGCCTTGAAATCTCCAGCGATAGAGCCCTCTGAAGATTCCAGGGCCAGGGAGCCTAGGGTTCCCATATCGATCATGTGGGAATTGGATGTGTTATCCCTATGTGTGAGAAGTTGTCAGAGCTGAGCAAGACAGCTCAGAGGAAGTGTAGCCTCAGCAGCCAGCCTGAAAGTGCAGTCTCTTTTTTGGTTATCTGGTTAGAAGACCCAGCAGGACTCCATCGTGTAAGGAAGGCATATGAACCTTTTGTACCCATAGTGCAAAGCATGGCATTCATCTGCAAAGTGTGGTTGAGTGCAGAGAGGCGCTGGGCTAGCCAAGAGTAAACGCTACCTCTGCCTCCACCCAGCAGGGGGAGCCCGCGCAAGTCCCTGCCCTTCTGTGAGCCTGTCATCACCACTGATAGGAAGAACGCACTTGTCCTTGCTCGGCCTCCCCTGGCTGAGTCCCCTCTGAACACTCATCACTGAGTCTCAGCTTCCTCACATTCCACTAGGATTAAGGATACCTCTTCATGGGGACATTGTGAAGATGTAATGGGCAAAGGCACACTTTGAGCAACATTCAGTAACATGTTTTTTAATACAAGGGACTCTGACAGGACACACTATAAGCATTCTGCTTTCAAACAGGATTAAACATATATAAGATGGATAAAGTGAACACGGGTTCAAGCCACTCATATTTCATTATATAGGTTGAGCATTCCTAATCTGAAATCCAAAATTCTGAACTTTTTCTTGGGGGGGAGGTTACTGGGAATTGAACCCAGGGGTGTTCTACCTCTGAGTTACACCCCCAGCCCTTTTTATTTTTATTTTGAAACAGAGTTCTGCTAAATTGCTAAGGGCCTTGCTAAGTTGCTGAGGCTGGTCTTGAACCTGGGATCCTCCTGTCTCAGCTCCCATATACTAACTCCCAAATGTTAGGCAAACACCAAAATCCTAAACCTTTTGAGTTTAGGATTTCCACAAGTGGAAAACTCCACACTGACTTCATGCGACTGGTTACAACCAAAACATAGATGCACTTTAAAAACACTGTATAAAATTGCCTTCAGGCTATATGTATAGGGTGTATATGAAGCATAAAAGAATTTTGTGTGTAGACTTGGGTCCCATCCCCAAGATAACTCATTATGTATATACAAATATTCCAAAATCTGAAATGCAAAAAATTCCAAATAAAAGAATACTCCTGGTCCCAAGCATTTCAGGTATGGATACAGGCTCCTCAACCTGCACAGTGTATATAAGAGGTTTGGCCTGGAATGCACTCTAAGGATAGAAATAAGCCGGACACCATGCCTACAATCCTAGTACTTGGGAGGCTGAGACAGGATGAGACAGGAGGATTTCAGGTTGCAGACCAACCTCAGCAACTTAGCAAGACCATTTCAAAATAAAAAAGGATGGGGGCGTAGCTTGGAGGTAGAATGCCCCTGGGTTCAATCCCCAGTATGAAGAAGAAAAAGAAAAAGAAGAGGGAGAGGAGGAGGAGGAGGAGGAGGAGGAGGAGGAGGAGGAGGAGGAGGAGGAAGGACAATAATAATAATAATAGAAATAATTCTTCTAGTCTAGTTCTCCAGTTGCCTCAATATATTTATTTTCCTGAATGTGCTGATGCATATAAGGAAGTATTGGAAATAAGTCTCATCACTGGAGAAAGGTTTAGAAGCAGACAGGAATCTTCTGTTTCTGCCCAGCGCTCACAGCTCCTGGCAGAGCGGCTGTGGATATCGTCATCTGTGACACGTCCTCAGCCCGGCGTCCAGGGATCTAAGATGCCACAAGGAGGTGCCAACACCGACTTCACACTGGTGTTGGCTCCAGGCAGCTCTGCCCCTTCAGCGAGGCACATCCCATCAACAGACCAAAGAGATCTGCTGAAATCTCTGTTCCCAGACCTCTGGGTGGTGTAATAATGAGTGTGACTCTTGGGGACTCACACTTCTCAGAGTCGGGTGGAGTAGTTTGAACCTCTCTCTTGCTAAGTGGTTGCTGGGAGTTACTCTCTAGCACCCCCTGGTGGTTAACCCGTGAAACAAGCCAGAGGATGGTCCTCCTGTACAAAGTGGGAAGCATTGAGTTTTATATTTGTTACATGAGAGGGTATATTTATCTTCATTTTATTTAATATGATTTGTTATATTTTATATTGCTTTTTAGCTATTGTTTAATAGCTTAGGCAGAAAAGTCATGAAAATTTAACATTAAGCATTTCTGTACTGTGTTAGTCAGCTTTCCATTACGACAACAAAATTCCTGAGACAATTGATTATAAAGATAAGAGATTTGCTCTAGCTCACAGTTTTAGATGTTCCAGGCCATGGTCGTTTGGCCCTGTTGCTTTGGGCCTGGGGCAGGCAGCACGTCATGGCAGGAATGCATGATGGAGCAAAGACACAAAGAGGAAGGGGAAGGGGTCCCACAGTCTCCTGCAGAGGCAGGGCCCCAGCTACTAAAGACCTCCCAACAAGCCCCACCCCTTAAAGGTTCCTCCACCTTCCAATAGTGCCACCCAGGGACCAAGCCTTTAACACACTGGCCTTTCAGGAACATTCCAGATACAAACTGCAGCATGTATTTTCTAAGCTTAGTAAACATTAATAATGCATCAACTTCCTTCTTCCAAAAATATATAATAATACTGATTCTGCTATTTTTCTTTTTTTATACATTTTTTAAATACAGAAGAGTGGAAAGAATAATACCCAAATACTCATTATCTATATTTAACACTTATTAACATTCTACCACATGTACTCTACTATGCTCTGTTGTTGTTGTTGTTAGTTGGAGTATATATTTTATATATTTAAAGTTCAACCTTTCAAGCTCAATTCATTTGTGTTGATCACCATCAATGCTTCCAATGCTTCCTCTGCCATATGAGGGATCTAAAAAAATAAAAAGCAGAGCTCCTAAATAACAGTAGAGCTCCCACTGGCTGACCATCTACTATGTCCTAAGTTCTTTTTTTTTTTTTTTTTTTTTTTTGCAGTACCAGGGATTGAACCCAGGGGCATTCTACCTCCGCGCTACGCCCCCGGCCCTATTTTTTTTTTTATACTTTATTTTGAAACCAGGTATCACGAAGTTGCGGAGGGCCTCACTAAGTAGAGAAAGAGAGAGAGAGAGACAGGGAGAGAGAGACAGAGCTGAGGCTGGCCGCGAACCCGGATCCTCCGGTCTCCGCCTCCCAAAGTACTGGGATTACAAGCGTGTGCCACCATGCCCGGCCTAAGTTCTTTATATACATTATTTGAACCCTCAAAATGACTGTAACTGGTGTAGATATTATTGCCATGTGACATTTGGGGAAACTGAGGCTCGGGGAGATTGTGCATCCCTCTGAAGACAACATAATTAGAAAGCGATGGAGCAAGATACAAGCGCAGGTCAGTCCACATCTAATCCCCATGTTTTTCCATTATATGAAGACGCTACCTTTCCCTCTCCCCTTAACCCTCAAGGTGCTTTTGATCCAGGTAAGAATGGGGCGGGGCATAATTGCAGAAACAAGCAAAATAGTAATCCAAAAGTTGCACAGTTATGCAACATACTAACGGAAAATAACCTAAGGAGATATTTAATCTGCTGCCAAAAAAATTCTTCCAGGCTCGGTGGTACACGCCTGTAATCTCAGTATTTGGGAGGCTGAGACAGGAGAATTGCAGGCTCAAGGCCAGTCTCAGCAACTTAGCAAGATACTCAGTAACCTAGCAAGATCCTGTTTCAAAATTAAAAAATAAGAAGGGCTGGGCTGTAACTAGGAGGTAGAATGCTCCTGGGTTCAATCCCCAGTACCACTAAAAAACAAAACAAAATTCTATGAGTTTAGGGGAAATTCTGATGAGTATGAGCAGAAGGGGACTTGGAAGAGACAGGATGGAGCGAGAGGAGATCCGGGGTGAGTAAAGGGGAAGGAAGGGGACACCCGGAGCCTGCCCTCTACAGAGGGAGACCCCTTCCCTATCAGGGAGCCCCGGGTTAACTGGCTCATGTTTATGAGCAGAGATCTAGGCCTGGGGGTGGGGGCTGTTCTGTGCAGCGATTCCTCTGTGCGGGCAGCTCCTGGTGGTGCATCTGGCTCAGCCTCATCTTAACTGCTCCACAGCACCGGCCTCCTCCTTGGGTCAAGGCGGGGTGCGTGCTAAAGGGGAGGAAAGAAGAGACAGAGGTAGAATCCTTCCATAAAACAAATGCTTGCTTGGTTTAGCCATTTAATGCATCCACATTTTGAATGTAGGGATTGGTGAGCATGAATGTCTGCCCTCAAGCCTTCAAAGCAGGAGAGAAGCTATTATGGCCACCAGCCTAAGGAATTCCTATTTCAGAAACATCCCTCGTAAGTGGGACTATCTGTGCAGTAATTACATCTGATCAAAACTGGAAACAGTAACCTCTTTGTGGCTCCCTAAATCCTCAAAAGGGCCCTATAAGTATAGTGTTCCGTGCCCCTCATAAACAGTGCCCCGCGATTATCTGTTTTTCCCCTAATTTATCTCGAATCACTAAAGGCTTAGAGAAAGCGTGAACACTTACCCCGGGCTTGCTGTCAGCTGTGCAGTACCAGGGCTGGTGGGAAGTGCTGGCCGACTGGTAGACTCCAGTGATGGTCCAATCACTGTGTGAAAGCTGTGTGTCACCAAGTAATGTCCCTACAGCAGTGTTTACTTTTGCTCTGAGGACTCTGGCTGAAGGGATTTCATAGCACACCCCAAATACCAAAATATTCCCCAAATCAAAGGACAGCATCCCCCAGCTATGACCAAGCAGCTCTTTGAAGTAGTAAGAACACCCAGCCTGGGGTGTCAACAATGGAAAATGTCACAGCAGGTGGAAAATGAAACTCAGGAGCCAATCTTCTGAACATTTATTGGAGACTCCTAATTTTGGAGCATGATAAAACCCAACTTTGTTGATGAGCATGTCAATTTCATAAGGTGCAATAAGAATTGATACTTGACTGAGGTAAAACTAATTGCCACCATTGCTGAATCATCTCTTTTACCCTTTGTCATAAATAGTTCATTTTTTTTTCAAATGAATTGATACCCTATAAAGGCAGATGGACCCACTGGAGGAAGGAAAATGAGTTTCACCAGTCACATTGTTGGGTTTAGTTTGTTTGTTTGTTTGTTTATTTGTTTTGGTACCAGAGGTTGAACCCAGGGGCATTCTACCTTCGAGGTACACCCCAAGCCCTATTTTATTTTTTGTTTTGAAACAGGGTCTCACTAGGTTGCTGGGGGTCTTTGCTAAATTACCGAGGTTGGCTTCAAACCTGTGATCCTCCTGTCTCTGCCTCCTAAGTACTGGGATTACAGGTGTGTGCCACCACACCCACACTTTAGAAAGGTAACCTGCTTGGTCTCCCCCCAAACCCAGGTGGGCAGTTGGTGAAAAACAGTCATGGTAAATGTGTACACACGCCTTTAAAATCCTCGGAAATGCAGGATTCGGTGTGGTCCTACTGTCGGCCAGAGGCAGCTGAGGGGGTGGAAACAGGGTGTCTAGATCCCGTGCTATCCAAACCTTCTAGAACCATGGCCTCAGCAGATACCAAAGCCTTGACTTAAATGCCACTGGAAATTTACTTTTTTTTTTTTTTTTGCGGTACCAGGGATTGAACCCAGGGGCGTTCTACCTCCGAGCTAAGCCCCTGGCCCTATTTTTTATACTTTATTTTGAAACCAGGTCTCACAAAGCTGTGGAGGGCCTCACTAAGTAGCTGAGGCTGGCTGTGAACTCGGATCCTCTGGTCTCCGCCTCCCAAGTACTGGGATTACAAGCGTGCGTGTGCCACCACACCCTGCCTGGAAACTTACTTTTAAATCAATTAAATGCTGAAAACTCCCCTCCAAATAAAACCAAACAGAAGGAATGATAATTTTAAGAACTGATTACTGGCTGAGGAGAGGAGGTATGGTTGTCTCGGTCCCCGAACCTCTTCCCTGTGAGAAATGGTCTCATTAACTTTCCTGGAGCTCAGTCTTTCTAGAAAATGGAGTTACTAACAGTGAAGGGGCTCTCAGGCCCCATGGTCTGTGATTTAATTCAGCTCTAACTGAGAGGCTATGCTGTCATTAAATACCAGGGACAGCTCAGTTCTTCCCAGGTGTGGAGTGTACCTGGTCATCTACCTGATTGCACAGCCCAACTTAACCCATCCCTGTGATGTGACCATCCCAGTTTGAAAAATATGTTGGATTATTCTTTGGGGGGATAATTTAAGTAACAAACTTCTGCAGAGTATGAACAGCATGATTCAGTTTCTAGGGACATAATTATTTCCTATAGTTTGGGGACATCACCCACACGAAGAGAAAAGAAAGATGGTTGTTTGTGGTTGCCTACTGAGGCAGAGCCCTCTCCTTGCCCCCGTCTGGCCTCTGGTTTCTGAAAGGCATATGTGACATGGTGGCTTTTGCTGTGAATTTCCATCTGGGACTAGAACCAGCCCTCCTTTGCCTCAGTCCATGAATGTATATCCCTCACCCTCCTCAGTACACACACGCTCTCAATTATCTCTGCTTCCAAAGATGGCGAGCTGTCTGGCCTCACCATCCTGCTGCCTTCAACACCCACTGATGAAATGGCAGATATGAAAGCTAAGTCGCAGGCCCTGACTTCCAGTTCCGGGGCTGAGATACTTACTCAAATCACTGGAGAACGGAGCGAGACGCGATGGGTTAAGATGAGTGCAAAGAGAGGCCGGCTATCATTAAACACCAGAAATGGCTCAACTAAGCCCAAGGAAGGAGACGCACCTCCAGCAGGTGACTGTGGCCCTTCACAGAGCAGTGATGCTCGTGAACTGCACCTGAGAGAACACTTAAGATCTCTGCAGTTGGAGATGGGGGCTCGGGCATCCCAGGCGGCAGAAAGAGCCTGAGCAAAGAGGGGCACCGCACAGGGAAAGAGCAGGCGGCACCACAGAGGGTGCTGAGTCCGGTTTCCCTAGAGCTCACGGCGCGAGGCTGTCAACGGGGGCGAAGCTGTAGTTTGGGGCTCTGAATAACCAATAAAGAGAGGGGCTCTATTTGAAACCATCGGAAGGCACTGAGAAGGTTTTGCACAGAACACCGAGTGCTGTAAGCCGTGTTTTAGGGAAATGAATATGGGAGCTGGGTATGAAATGGGTGATAGAAAGAAAACAGTGCTGGGGGGGGGCGGTATACAGAGGGAAATCCACCAGGTGCTGGGTGCATATACATTTGTATCACTTTGAATCTCAACTATAATTTATAATTACATTGCATCAATAAAAGTATAAAGAAAGAAAACTTGCCGGGCATGGTGGCGCACGCTTGTAATCCCAGTACTTTGGGAGGTGGAGACCGGAGGATCCGGATTCGCGGCCAGCCTCAGCTCTCTCTCTCTCTCTCTCTCTCCCTGTCTCTCCCTCTCTCTGTCTCTCTCTCTCTCTCTCTCTCCTCTCTCTCTCTCTCTCTCTCTCTCTCTCTCTCTCTCT
>PVJS01009161.1:6888-51175 GCA_004027185.1 Glis glis
ACCACCAACCAATCAACCAACCAACCACCCAACAACCAACCAACCAACCAACCAACCAACCACCACCAATCACCAACCACCAACCAATCAACCAACCAACCAACCAACCAACCACACTGCGGGTGGGATGTGCAGCTTGTCGCCTGCGTGTCCTGCAGTGCTGAGGCACAGAGCCAGGTAGACAGGACTCTGGGACTGCCAGGAGAGGGGCTGCCACGACCCTGGCTCTGAGCTGCGATCGCTGTGACCGCTCTGTGAGCGTGCCTGGCTGGTCAGCATGGCCCCACTGCTGTGGGGGGTGACGTGCGGAAAGCAGGCGCCATGGGGGGAAGGTCTGGCTCTGGAGACGGCCCCCTGTCCTGCTTGTGCCCGTCTGGCTCCTGCCAGTCTCCCCCAGCATGCTGGCACTGCTCCGCTCATGCTGGCCTCGGCTCTCCTAATCAGTCAGCCTCGTATCTCAGAGGCATTAGAAAAGGCGTCAGCTGGCACGGGTGCCCAGGCTGCGCAGAGGCACAGGTTAGATCCAGGTGCTGAACACCGGGGCCACGCCTGCATGAGTGCTCCAGGCCTGGACTCAACCGTCATCATCACAGGGCCTTGCCGCCGGCACGTCCCAGCAAGTCCATCTGTGCCGTCTGTGTAAAGTGCCCCCCATGCCTCTGCTGAAGCGTTTTTCTTGTATCTATAGGTTTGCAAGGTCTGTGCCACTGAAGTTCAGTGGTCCCCTGGCCAATAGCTGGAGCCAGGCCTTGCCACGCCTCTGCCTACGGAGCAGGGGTACCCCACACATGTGGCTCGTACCCCCCAGTCCACACACACGTGGCTCGCACCCATTTGGGCCCACACCCCCCAGTCTACACACACATGTGCCTTATACCCTCCTGTTGAGCCCAAACCCTCCAGTCCACATACATGTGCCTTACACCCTCCTGTTGGGCCCACACCCCCAGTCCACACACACATGTGGCTCGCACCCTCCTGTTGGGCCTGCACCCCCAGTCCAGTACCTGCAGATGAGGCCAGGCTGCTTCTAGGGTTGGTTCATCTTCCTCTGGGTCAAATTCTGCTCCCGTAGGATTGGAGGAAGGTGGCAATGTTCGAAACATGTTAACTGCAAACTAAAATCCACATATTCTCTGATTACAACCAAGACATTTAAAATATTTACCAAGAACATTTTTTTTTTGTGGTACTGGGAATTGAACCCAGAGGCATTCTACTTCCAAGCTATATCCCCAGACTGATTTTATTTCTTATTTGGAAACAGGGTCTTACTAGGTTGCCAAGAGCCTCGCTAAATTGCTGAGGCTGGCCTTGAACCTGTGATCCTCCTGTCTCAGCCTTCCAAGTACTAGGATTACAAGCGTGCGCCACCATGCCTGGCTTACCAAGAACATTTAAAAATATTAAGTAATTCTAATGATAGCTGCTTCCCAGGGTAAAATGGCATATTCTTATTCTCAAAATTCAGAAGCAGTATGGGTCCCCAAGGGAACCTGGGCAGCAGGAGACAGGTCACCTCAGGCAGGTGACCATCCAGCTGACCGCCAGAGCCACCGTGATTCGTAAACATCATGCTTCCCAAGACACTGACAACAAGCAATGTGGCCAGGGCAGCGGCGACTTCTGAAATTGCTGCACTGGCGAGTGGGGAGCAAGGAGTCAGAAAAGAGCCAGAAGACAAAGGCCATGGCGAGCCCAGAGAAGGGAGGATGGCGAGGAGACAGCACACCTGGCTGTGCTGCTGTCCCCATGACGACAAGGAGAGTGTGCGGGCAGTGAGTCACCCCCAGGGAGAGGACCGCTCGTTGAAGAGCCTGCCTGTCGGGGGACAGCCTGGTTGTGTGTCTGGGGACTGACCGGTTAAATTTCTCAGTCTGTTTGGACTTGTACAGCATATGCTGATAGGGCAGTGATGTCAACATGAGTTTAGTTTTTCTATATCACCAGCTTATAACCTATTTTTCTTTTGTGCTAAGTTCAAACATGACCAGTTACCTTACTGAATCTTTGGGCCCACTGGGGGCCAGTTACAGCACGGCTCTAGTGACTGGGCCCTGTCCTACAACCTCACATGCACAAGTCACACATCTGACAGAGAGAGAAAGTCCAACTGCAACAACAACAACGAGCAACGAGGAGCTGCCCACGGGGAACGAACGCTCGGCGCCGCCTGGCTCCTTCTTCAAGCCATCGACCCCGCCACGTGAAGTCGAAACCGCCGAGGCCTGAGCACCACTCTCTGTCGACGGAGGAGAGCTGATGTAAAGAGCGACCGCAGCGGGTGCAGACAGTGCAGGCGGCAGGGAGGAAAAACAGCTGGAAATCCAGAAACAATGCAGTAAAAAGATCTTGTTGTGAAATAGGAGTAATGCTCCTGAGACACAGCAGAAAGGACAAAAGTCTGGAACTTAAATACCAAGTGGCAATCTGGCTCTCGCTGGTGTGATTTACGGTGACCTCCACCCCGTGGGGACCAGTCCCAGCCCGTGAGCGCGACGTGCACACCGGGTCCTGGAGAGGACTCCCGGGCCACTGGCAATGGACCCACAGCCACTGGCTGGTGGACAGGGCGCTTGCAGCCACCGGCCTGCAGCACTCAGCAGATGGGGGAGCGGGTGGGGAGGCCTTCCCCAGCACCCTGCTGCCAAGGCCAGGCAAGAGACAAGGAGATGGGATGAGCTGCCACAAGGAAAGACCACGTACCCGTGCAGGCTGCCAGCTCCTCCCAGGGCTTGTGTGGGGCAGCAGAACTGGCCCTGTCATCAGCAGCCACCTCCTCAAGCTCTCTGTACCTTCCCGGGGCAGTGGAAGTACGGGGACAGAAGAGTCAGAATCCCATCTCTGCCCCACACCATCTCCCTCCAAGAAGTGCTGGGGAGGAGGGAGGGTCGCCTTAAAAAAGGGAGCCGAGCACTTTGCTCTTCAGCGGGTGCGAGCCGCAGGTCTAGCCAGGTGGCAGCCTAGGAGCGGTACGGTGTGCGGAGGGCAGCAGCATCTGGGGCCCTGGCCCATGTCTGGTGGAGTGCGGCTGGGGACCGCCTAGGAAACTGCCAGGGGCGGGCTCGGCTCTCTAGAGGAGAGGCTGGGACCCCACGGGTAGCAAATGGTGACAGCCCTCCTCCTGCCTCCCCACTCCACTTCCATCCCCGAGGGGCCACTCACGGGGCACAGATGAGATCTGCAGTTGAGGTGAAAGCTCTAAGCGAGACCGGACCCTGTCACTAGCGATGGCTAAAGTTAAGCCACCTGCCCATGATGTGTCTAGAGGCAGGAGGGTGTGATGTCACAGGTCATGGTTAAAGGAAACAGATGGAAAAAGAAGGCACCCCAGGGTGACGGGGCATCTCACGCCGGCCAACTTGGCCAGGCTGGGCACCTGTTATTCAAGCACATCCCGACGTGGGTGTTGCTGTGGAAGTGATTTTCAGATCTACAGTCCACATCTACGATCAGCTGACTCTGAGTGAAGACTACCCTTGACAACGTGGGTGGGCCTCACAAATCAGCCAAAGGCTTTAAGACCGAAGCTGCAGCTCTAGAGAGGAAGAGGAGATGCCACCTATGAACAGTGGGTCACCTCCCACTGCCTGCCTGCCACCTGCTGGCCTGTGCTTCTGGATGGAATACCCAGTTAGCTGGAATTCCTTAGCCAACTGGTTATCCTGTACTAGTAAAGCCGGTGACCACGGTTTCACGCTGAAGCTCACTGCAAACCAACTGGCGCTGGCCATCTCAACCACCTGCCTGCTCCAGGAATCCTGGACGCTCGCTGGTCAGGAGCGAGCACCTACCTTGCCTTAGCACACCAAGTCTGCTTTTCCATACCTATTATGAACTAAATGCCCCCCCTTCCACCATTCAGCTGTTGAAGCCCCAGCCCCTGGAGGCTGTAGTTGGAGATGGGGCTTAAAGGAATTAAGGTAAATGAGGTCCTAAAGGTGGGGCCCCGATCAATGGGGAGCTCAATGTGCCCCCCATGCATGGGCTTGGAGGAGAGGCCCTGTGAGGGCAAGGCGCCCCCTGCGAGCTGGAACCTGCCAGCGCCCTGAATCCTGAACTTTCCAGCCTTTAGGACTGAGAAATAAATGTCCATGGGTCACACCAGCATCCTGTGCTGTTCTGTGGTAGCAGCCCAAGCAGACTAATAGGGCATCCTGGACAACGACCCTCCTGGGTCCAGAAGCGTCCCTCCTGCGGGCTCCAGTTGATGCAAGGTACTGCTCAAGGGTAAGAACAGCGACTGTAACTCCTGCCTGCCCTTCATACTGCACTGCACCACAGTACGCTAGTGCTCAGCTCTAGGAGAAGCTAAATAGAGCCGGGAGTGGTGGTGCACGCCTGTCATCCCAGTACTTGAGAGGCTGAGACAGGAGGATTGCAAGTTTGAGGACAGCCTCAGCAGGTAGTGAGAATCTCAACCTAGTGAGACCCTGTTTCAAAATAAAAATTAAAAAACAGGGCTAAAGGTGTACACACACACACACAAAAGAAAAAAAAAGAAAAAGTTAAATATACAATAAACTAATTTTAGGGGGATATAAGGCAAATGTGATGACACCTCAAATTACCCTTGGGTTTCTAACCTAGCAACGTCTCAACACAAGCTTCAGAGGCCGCGGGTAGCAGGAGCCGGGGTGCTGTCTGCATGCAGAAGCCACCCTGTGCCGCCTGGACGTGTGGAGTTCAGGCCAAGGGGACCATGGAGAGGATCGTCAACACCATGCCATGAAAATCAGTGGGCTCTGGGGTCTTCTGTGGGCCACACAGACTCGTTATAGACTCTTAATGGAAACATACGGGGTGGAGTATACGGGTCCTGGACATGGAGCCAGGACGTCACACGAGAGCTAGTGCAGCAGTGGGACGGTGTCTCCCTCTGTCTGCTTACCTAGAAGCGGGGCCGGCCCTAGGCTGCCTTCCAGTCCGAGCCTTGATTCTCTCATGTTGAAAAGGGTAAATCCTTTCTGTGCACCAGGATCACATAAAACCTACATAAAATCACTTGTTAAATGGAAAAACACTACAGATTGACAGTGACCATTATTCAGCGCTTCTCAAGCGTTCGAGCCCGTTTCTCTGATGTGCTCAGGGAAGTGACGGCAGGCACGCGAGTGTGCGTGTTTGCGTGTGATTCACTCAGACTGCCTCTGCGCACTATCAGGAGCACCCGCTTCTGCAGCATTCCAGACACTCCGCTTTCTGTCCTTCAGTCAGCTCTGCAGATGCTTTCCAAGTTGTCAAATTTATTAAATTAGATGCAAACCAAGAGCTCAAAAGCAACTTCATGGAAAATTCTTATAATTTGGCAATCTCATGCAGCTGTTTTGTACCTGCATTATTCATTACTAACGGGTAAAGTAATAAAATATTTATGCCATTACATAACCACAGCACACTAAAACATATAAAGATCTTAAGATACGAAGGAATAAATGCCAGAAAAAGAACACTGATCATTTAATTTCAGAGGCAATAGGAAAGACAGGTTGATCGCTCGTTGTTGTGATCAAATCCACGGGGCTGCTCTGTTATTTACCCTCAGTTTTATGCATACGAGCTGGATTTTCAACAGGTGAGTCCCCCAGAGACCAGGTGATGGTTCCCTCTCCCATGCAAACCCTGTATTAGGTTTGCATGGGAGAGGAATATTAGGTTCCAAGAATCATACTGCCAAGAGGTGCTCTCCTGGGAAACCACCTTCATCTTAAAAATACAAAGCTGTCATCTGTGTGCAAATGATATACCTGGAAACAAACAGGTGCAGACTAACCATCACAGCTGGCCATCACAGCTGTCCCCCGCCAGCCACAAAGCCCAAAGTACAAGGCTGACAGCAGAAACCTCTCTTCCAATGCTAAGCAACTAGAAACTATAGCAGAATAGGGAGACTCTACATACACAGACACAAAAGGTCTAAAGCACCCAGGAGTTCGGCCCTAGACCTCAGGCGTGACCGGAGAAAGCCCGAAAGCCCTGCTGGGGGCTCTAACAATCCCTGGAGCAGGGAGGAAACTGTCATGCACAACCACGGAATATCACGCAGCAATGTACAGGTGAGTGCAATCTTAAACATGGCTTAAATGCATTTTCATGAATTCAGTGCCCCTTTCCTCACTGGTAGAGTGAGTTCTAATCTGCTTTCACGGTGTCAAAAGTTGGTTGTCATTCCATGAAACAGAAGTCTGCGTTTCACACACTGCCCAATCTCAGCACCTGGCACTTAGTAGGTCCTCAAGTGCTGTCAAGAGTATTGGATCCTCTGGGAAAAGCACACATCAGTCACCTTATTAACTACAACACCCAGTAATTACCTGAGAACTGTGAAAAACGTTGGATTAAGCTTGAGCTTTGGGCTGTAATGTAATTACAGTCCTAGTTTGGTCCCTAATTGTAAGCTCTTCTATGACAGTGCACATTTTCTCCGGAACATTTATCTCAAATCTAACTGGATGGTCGGGTAATTCTTGGCTGAATGTCTTCCCCTGCCCGCCCCCCGCCTCCCACAGCATGTGCACTCAGCATGTACTCGAGGTGAGCAGACACGGAGCCTTGTGTTCAGGAATCTGTGCTGCTGCTTTCTCCACTGCCAGAGCTGCTTTCAAAGAAGGTGATTTCCCTCCAAAGAGATGCCAGGATATAGTATTTAAGAAAGAAACGGTTGGGCGTGGTGGCGCAGGCCTGTAATCCCAGTACTTGGGAGGCTGAGACAGGAGGATTGCAGGCTTGAAGCCAGCCTCAGCAACTTAGACCCTGTTTCAAATTAAAAAATAAAATAGGGCTGGGGGTGTGGCTCAAAGGTAAATGCCCCTGGGTTCAATCCCCAGTACCTAAACAAAACACCAAAACCAACCAACCAACCAAAAAAACCCAAACAACAACAACAACAACAAAAAAAGAGAAACTGTATTTAAAATTCTTATTTTGAATAGGTTGCTATTTTTACAATTAATTCAAATATCGGTTAAATATCCCTTATCTGAAATGCTTGGGATCAGAAGTGTTGGAGTTTTTTGGATTTTGGAATATTTACATATATATATAATGAGATATTTTGGGGATGGGATCCAACTTGAAGCAGGAAATTCATTTATGTTTCACATACACAGCACCTGAAGGTAAAATTATTTTTTAAAAAACTTTTTTTCATTTACTATTTTTTTGTTTTTAGGGTTTTTTGGCCTGGTGGGTCTTTTTATGCATTATTTTCAGTACACCTGTGTCGTGCCTGTGACCAGCCACAGGAGTCAGGTGTGGAACTTTCCATTTGTGGCATCATGTTAATGCTCAGAAAGTTACAGATTTTGGAGCATTTTTTATTTCAGATTTTCATATTAGGAATGCTCAACCTATATGCTCTTAAACAACCGTTGAAGATATCATGGAAAAAAACCTATAAAATATTTATAGAATGCCTAACAAAGGAAATTTAGTTTCAACTTTTGAAACAATGAATATTTTAATTTCTATGACTATTTTACAACTGAATGTATAATACCATCTTACTTCAGATCAGCATGAAAATATGATAGTCATTTATAATTATGTGTATGAGTGTAATTTATCTTATTTTACTTTTTTGAGATGGGGGTCTCAAAAAAGTAAATGTTGTCCAGTCTGGTCTCAAACTTGTGTACTAAAGTGATTCTCAAGCTGGGTGTGGTGGCGCATGCCTGTAATCCCAGTACTTGGGAGGCTGAGATAGGAGGATTGCAGGTTCAAGGACAGCCTCAGCAACAGAGTGAGACCCTGTTTCAAAATTAAAAATAAAAATAGGGCTGGGGGTATAGCTAGGAGGTAGAATGCCTCTGGGTTCAATCCCCAGTAACACACACACACACACACACACACACACACACACAAATAAAAAGTAAAACAAACAAAAAAAAGTGATTCTCTTGCCCCAACCTCCCAAGTAGCGAGGACTAAAGGCGTGCGCCACCACACCCGGCTTGCGCTTTGTTCACTCACTCATTCAGTTATTTATTTATTTTTGTGGTATTGGGGATTGAACACAGGGCCTGGCACATGCTAGGCAAATACTCTACTACCAAGCTACATCCCCAGCCTTTTTTATTTTGGGCAAAGAATTAGTGAGAACTGAGTGCAGTTGGCCCTCCGTATCTGTGTGTTCTACATCCCTGGATTCACCCAACTGAGGCTCAAAAATATTTAGACAAAAAAGACTGCATCTGTACTGAACATGTACAGAACTTTTTTCTTGTCATTGTTCCCTAAACAATATAGTATAATCATTATTTACATTGTATTAGGTATGATAAGTACTCTAGAGATGATTGAAAGTGTACCAGAGGATGTGCATAGGTTATATGAAAATACTATGCTATTTTATATAAGAAACTTGAGGATCCTCATATCTGGGTATCTGTGAGGGGTCCTGGAACCAGTGCCCCATGGACACTGAGGGATGACTGCACTAGCCCAAGGCTGGGAACAGTGACTGTCCCCACCAACCAGACTGGAAAAATCCATAACTCATGGGGCATTAGATTCATAATTGGAAGGCTCATCAGTAGTGGTGAATAATTAGCCCTAGAATCAATATGGCTCTGGTCCTGCCCAACTCATCTTAAAAGCAAGAACCAAAAGGATCGAACTGTTTCCAAGTAACCTAATTGCATCCTCAAACGGATCTCAAGAACATTAACAGAAACACGGAAGTGTACAACACTCAACAAGGCAAACCCCACAACGTCAGACATCCAATTAAAAAATCACCAGACATGTACAGAGGCAGGAAAATATGATTTATAATGACAGGAAAAAGAACCCCAATCAACTGAGCTGAATGGGAACTGACACAGGTATCAGGAATTAGCAGATGAGGATATTAAAATAGTACAAAAAGTATATAAAAAGTTAGGTGTAGCCGGGCGTGGTGGCGCATGCTTGTAATCCCAGTACTTGGGAGGCTGAGACCGGAGGATCTGGGTTCGCGGCCAGCCTCAGCTACTTAGTGAGGCCCTCCGCAACTTAGTGAGACCCTGTTTCAAAATAAAGAATAAAAAATAGGGCCGGGGGTGTAGCTCGGAGGTAGAACGCCCCTGGGTTCAATCCCCAGTACCACACACACACACAAAAAAGTTAGGTGTAGATGTGGAAAATTACACATTATTGGGGTACCTACGTGGAAACCCAATAGATGGGGACAGGAGACAGAGAATTTTTTTGAAAATATAATGATCAGTTTTCCAAAATTGATGAAAACTATAGGCAAACTCTAAACATTAAAAAAAAAAAAAACAAAGGAGATGGTGCCAAGGCACATCACAATCAAATGGCTTAGAAAGAGTGAGTGTGAGAAGATCCTGAGAGCAGCCAGAGGGGCAAGGGAGAGCGACAGCAGACTGTCATCAGAAGCTACGTGAGCAAGGCAACAGGTCAGCACTGCGGCAAATGGAGGACTTCCAGACAGGGGAAAGTCCTGTCAACAGGAGGACACTGATGATATTACAGGGATCTGGATCCACACAATGGAATGAGGAACACTGAAAATGGTAGCTCTCTGGGAAAATACAAAAGATTTCTACAAATCATTTCAATCTCTTTAAAACATAACTGCTTAAACAAAAAATAATGTACTGTGGGGTTGAGAAAATGTATGACAATAGCAGAAAGACCGAAGAAACAGAGGAATTCTGTTCTCATTTTCTTACACTCCATAGGAAATGGTGTCTTATCACTTGAAGGCCAACTATGGTAAGGTCAAAGATGTAGTCTAGGGAAGCTAGATAAACAATTAAAAATCAAACAAGGAGTTAAATTTTAAAAGCCAAGAAAGGAGATACAATGGAATCAAAAGAGAACTGACTAACAAAGAGACAGCACAGATAGAAGAGAGCCCGCATAGTGGTAGACTTCTTAAGGTGGTGCTGATGGAATCCAGGGCCTCGTGCATGCCAAGCACGTGCTTTACCGCTAAGCTCCACCCGAGCCCAGGGGACACTTACACCCAACTCTACCAAAGTAAAAGGAAGGAAAAAGACATACTGCTACACTAGTCATAAGAGGGCCGGAGGGCTCTATCAGCACTGGACAAAGTAGATTATGGGGCACAGATATGACAAAGGATGAAGAGCCATGCTATAATGACAAAAGAGTCAATTCAACACACTTGTGTACCAATTAACACAAAGCAAAACCTGACAGGACTGCAAGAAAAAAGGACAATTACAAAGAGAAAATAAGCACACAGGGGCTGGAGATGTAGCTCAGTGGTGGAGTGCTTGCACACCATACACAAAGCCCTGGGTTTGAATCTGGTTTTCGTCAGCTTTTACAAGCACAACTCAGGAAGAAGGTTCACTGGCTCTCAGTCTTAGAGGTTTCAAAGGTTTCAGCCCATGGCTGGCTGGCTCCAAGGCAGAAGCCGCTCAACGGCAGGGTTTTAGGGCATGGTGGAAGAAAAGCCACTCTCACCTCATTGTGGCCAGAAAGAAGAGAGGGGGAGGGGGAGGGGCCAGGGACAGATGCAGTCTCCAAAGCCATGCCCCAGTGACCCACCTCTGAACCTGGCTGCTTACCTATCACATGAGATTTTCTGGGGGGCATTTAATATCCAAACTGTAACACCTAGCATTGCAAAAATAAAGAAAAGTTAAAAAAATAGATAGCCCTATTTACAATGGCAACAAAAAATGAAATAATAATTTATAAGTTTAAAAAACAGGCAAAGCATCTGTATGCTGAGAACTACAAAACTAAGAAGACCAAAACGGGAGGCACGCTTTGCTCTTGGATTAAAAGGTTCCTATTGTTAAGACATCACTTTTCTGCAACTCTACATATTTAATTCAATTCCAATTAAAACTCTTGAAAGATATTTGGTAGATAATGAACTGATATTTGTTGAGATGGAGTCTCACTAAGTTGCCTAGGCTATCCTTGAACTAGAGAGCCTCCTGCCTCAGCCTCCCGAGTTGCTGGGATTCCAGGTGTGCTGCAGCCTGCTGACAAGCTGATTTTAAAGAATATATAATAAATGGAAGCTGGGTGTGGTGGCGTACATCTGTAATCCTAGTATTTAGGAGGCTGAGACAGAAGGATCGCAGGTTTGAGGCCATAGCAAGACCCTGTTTTTTTTTAAATTTTTAAATTAATAAAAAGGACTGCCAAAAGCTCAGAGGTAGAATGCCCCTGGATTCAATCCTCAGTAACCCCTGACATGCACACACATGCACACACAAAAAAAAGAAAGGTAAAATAACTAGAATAACCAAAATGCTTTTGAAATAGAACAAAATTAGAAGATTAACAAAACTCGATTTCAAAATTCCCCATAAAATGTCAATGATGCAGACAGCAGGCCCTGGCGAGCGAGCAGAGGTCCAGAGACGAATGGGGCAGGCCAGAGCGGAGGCCGGAGCAGACACACGGAGAGGCCGACTGACTTCTGCTCAGTGGAGACTGCTCAGCCTCTTCCACAAACGGTTTCAACCAACAACACTCAGACGTCCACATGCCCAAGATGAACCTGGGTCAAAAGGAACCACAGATCCAAGAGCAAGATGTAAAACTATGAAGAAAACTTAGGAGAAATGCTTTCTGAGGCTGTTAAGGAGAGAGTCCTTAGATATGATACCAAAGGCACCATCAATTTAAAAAAAACATAAACTGGACTTCATCTAAATTGAAGATGGTTGCTCTGTAAAGGACAGTTAAGACAATAAAAAGACAAGCTACAGATTGAGAGAAAATATTTGCAAGTCACTATCTGCAAAGGATCTGGGTGCGAAATATGTAAAGAAATCTCTGAACTCAATAATAAGAAAACAGCCCAACTAAAAAAGGGAATGGTTTGAAGAGACGCTTCAGCGAGGACACAGAAAGGACAAGTTGGCACAGGGAAAAAGTGCTCGGCACCATTAGTCATCAGGAAAATGCAAATTAAAGCCAAATCGAGATCCGAGGACTGTGACACCAAACGCTAGCAGGCCGTGGAGCAAGCCGAACTCACGCACTGCTGGCGCAAGTGCAAAAATGGCCCGGTCGCTGGGAAAACACTTCCCCTAGTGCTCCGTCCATGTTTACCAGGTTAAGGGAAAACCACCGACTAGAGCTCGCACGGGCATCTATAGCGGCTTCATCGCCCCAAACTGAAAACAACCCAGACACCCCTCAACCGAGGCATGGCTACACCAATCGGGCACTTCTACACAATGGGATAATACTGACAGCTGATACGTGTGACACCATGGGTGGATCTCAAACACGTCATGCTAAGTGAAAGAAGCCAAACCCCAAAGGCTACACAGCGCATGAATCCACTCCTATGACATTTCGGAAAAGCAACTGAGAGGTAGAGAGAACAGATTGGTGATTGCCGGAGGCAGGGGACAGGGGGTTCTGACTGTAACGTGGTAGCAAAACGTACTGATTGTGGTGGTGGTTACATGACTACATGCATTTATCAACCTCCCCAAACTGGTGAATTTTGCTGTTTAGAAATTAAAAATTAATTTAAAAGGTTATGGAAAGATATTCACTAGGCAAGAAGTCCCCAGAGCTTCCTGATTCACAGTGCTCTGAATGTCTGCGTGATCTCACTGTGCTCCAAGACCTGAGAAACACCAATAACTTTGGAGTTGGAAGCCCAGCTTTAGCTGGGTGTGGTGGCGCACGCTTGTAATCCCGGTACTTGGGAGGCGGAGACCGGAGGATCCGGGTTCGTGGCCAGCCTCAGCTACTTAGTGAGGCCCTCTGCAACTTTGTGAGACCTGGTTTCAAAATAAAGGATAAAAAATAGGGCTGGGGGTGTAGCTCGGAGGTAGAATGCCCCTGGGTTCAATCCCCGGTACCGCAAAAAACAAAACAAAACAAAAAACCCAGCTTTGCTGAGATTGAACAGACACACAACTAACTGTACTTATTTAAGGTGCGTAGGTGGATATACTTAACATACGTGCACCTATGACACCATTGTACAGTCACATAAAGAACTTGTTCACCATCTTCCCCCCAAATTCCTAATAGCCTTCTGAGAAAACAGCATACATAGACTTGCTGGTTGGAAGTGGGGATGGGTAGAATGGGGGAGGGATAAAGTAAGAAAAAAAGATCAACCTTTTCTTTTTGTGTTTTTATGCTTGTTTCATTTGTTATAAACATGCATTTCTTTTATAATTTTAAAACATCAGAGGGAAAATCTCAAAATCATAAGAGCAAATCTCTAAAAATTGGCTCACTGATATTTAAAGTACCAAAAAAAATTCTCTAGATTTCAGAAAGTACTTTGTTTTTTAACCTACCTCCAGCTGGCCATTAATTCCTGCTCTTCTTTAACCTGTGTTATTGTAACTTTGGCAAAACAAAAGTATCTCAGCAAAAAGGAAACTATGTGCCTGGACCCTCACTTGAAATAAACGTGTCAACTATTTGAAACTTCCTTGGTCACTATATTATCCTTTAGTCCCAAACATTCTTTCCTCACCCATTTCCAAACTATCATCATCCTTGCAAGTAATGCTTTCCAGAACATACTGTAAGTATCAGATATAGAAGCAGAAGAAGGAAGGTGTGGCGCAGTGATCCTTCCGTGAAGCCAGGACAACCATGCTGGTTCTGGGATGAACCCTCCCCAAGGGCCCGGCCAACGTGTCCTAGGGAAAGAGCTGATGCCCCAGAAACTTGCAGTCAACAGCGACTCCTTTAGAGTAGTCAGGACTAGCATGGGACGAGCTCATCCCCCGGACGCAACATGAGTCCTGGCACAGCGGTACTGCCTTCATACTGCGCACAAACAGCTTGATCTTAGTGCTTTTTGTTTTTTAAAGAAAGCAAAACATTTATTTATTTACTTAGATGGGGTCTTGCTATGTAGCCAGTCTGACCTCAAACTTCTGATCCTCCTACCTCCCTGCCTCAGCCTCCTGAGGAGCTGGGATTACAGGCGTGCCCCTGCATACCTTCATTGATTTTCAAGGACAGATGTGGTACATGATCATTATTAACAATTTTTAAAATTATAAAAACATGCAGTACACAGATAATCATATTATCCAATGGCAGCTGCAGCTTGTGCTACATTCCCTAGATTTATTTTATAATCTATTTATAAGGTGGAATCAATACATCCATCTCTGGCGCGCATGATGCTGCAGCGTTGTGTAACTGTGCTATGTATAGTGTTTCATGCTCGTTCTCTCCCCTATTTAATCTTACTTCTATGAATCTGCTTCTGTTACAAACATGAAATTACACTTCAGACTGTGCTTTTAATCCCCCGATCAGTATTTAAGCTAAGCTAACTAGTTCTAGGAAGGAGCACCATAGCATAACTTTCTAAACAACAGAAAAGTAACCTCGAGAGTCTGGAGCAAGAATTAAAAAGAAAACCTGCGCTCCTCTGAAAGGAAGAGGCACTCGGGAGTCTGGCTGGTCAACATTCTGCAGAGCCTTGAGCGTCACTTTCTGAGAGCAGACGACACGGAATGACAGGACACTTCGGTCAGTAACAACACCGTCAGTTCTCTTCCTTAAAGTGACATTCTCATTTTACTTATTTTTTAAGAAAATGCCTGCTGAATAGTCAAGTCTGAATAAAGGGTTTGTGGTTTTTCAGGTGTGAAGGTGTCCCCCAAGTGATCCCGCATGGCGGCAGTTCCACTTGCGACTCCACTCCCCCCGCTGCGTGGCGCATGGCCCAGGGCCGCACGCAGGCCCTGCATCCCATCAGACGGGATTAAAAGGCCGGATGTAATAAAGCCAACATTTCACAGCTTCAGAGAGACCACCAAATGCAATTGGCTGTTTGTTTTTTACTGTGGGTGTGTGGCTGTGAATACACCAGGTCATCTTACTGTCACTATCTGGCTTTGTGCTGAGGTGCCAGAAGTTGAACCTCCTCTGCTTTGCACTGTCAGTGTGGATGTGAGCAGAGCACAATGTTGAAAAGTCCCAGTGTTACTATGGAGAGAGTGATTACGTCACAGACCCTTGGCGAGGCCAGAGACGAGGAATCTACGACCCACTAATTTGGATGAGAACCCTGATTGAGAAGATAAAAATGAGACTGTAAAGTTCTTAATTTGGGGTCTTCTATAGGCTGGAAGGGACTTAACTTTCTAAAATCATATGTAAAAATTGGTACACAGATCCATTTTTCAAATGTTGAAAGGGTCTAATGTCAAACTTTAACTCCTTAACTACTGTTAACAAATCAGTTTTACTTTTATTTCTGTGGTACTTGGGATTGAACCCAGAGGCATTCTACCCCAAGCTACACCTCCAACCCTTTTTCTTTTTGTTTGTTTTGAAACAGGGTCTTGCTAGGTTGCTGAGAGTTTTGCTAAATTGCTGAGGCTGGTCTCCAATCTGTGATCCTCCTGTCTTAGCCTCCCAGGTACTGGGATTACAGGTATACACCACCATGCCTGGCTAGTTTTACTTTTATTATTTGAATTTCTTTTTTTTTTTTTTGTGGTACTGGGGATTGAGCCCAGGGGCATTCTACCTCCAAGCTACACCCCCAGCCCTATTTTTTATTCTTTATTTTGAAACAGGGTCTCACGAAGTTGCGGAGGGCCTCACTAAGTAGCTGAGGCTGGCTGCGAACCCGGATCCTCCGGTCTCAGCCTCCCAAGTACTGGGATTACAAGCGTGTCGCTCCGCCCAGCTTACTTTGAATTTCTTAAATATACTGTTACCTGGTTTTGTGATCAATATTTTGACTATTAGAAAAATGTCCATGCCTCAGAAACAGATTAACTAGATAATTTAATTGAAAAAACAGATGGCTGGTTATATTTAAACTCTGAGTGAAATGAAGAGATAATGGAGTTGACATAACTCATGCCTGAGAACCTCTAGACCAAGAGTCCTTCCCCCGGGTCCTGCTCTTTCTCACTTAAGCTTCTTTATCTGGAAAGGAAAAGGATCACACTAGATGGTCTAAGACTAAAGGCTATGGTGTACAAAATGATAAAGCCAGCTACCTGGAAGGCTGAAGTTAGAAGATTGAGAGTTCGAGATCAGCTTCAGAAACACCATTAAAAAACAAACAAACAAAACCACACACAGCACACATAAAAAGATGCTCAGCACCACCCGTTGTCAGGGGAATGCAAATCACAACCACGGTGGTGAGACGCCACTTCACACCACGAGGACCGCTGGAACCAACGAGACAGGTGATGCGTGTTGGAGACACAGAGACGCTGGAACCCACAGACACTGCTGACGGGATGTAAAATGGTGCAGCCACTCTGAAACAGCCTGCTGGCTTTCCCACCAGTCAAACACACAGAGTTAACACATGACCCAGCAACTCCACAGCTAGGTAGACACCCACGAGAAACGAAAACGTATGTTCACACAAAAGCTCGTGCACAAATGTTCACAGCAGCGTTATTCAGAACAGCCCAAGTCCAGAAATAACCCAGCAGATGAGTGGATAAATAAGAGGTAGTATATCTGGATAATGGAATATTATGTGGCAATAAAAGTATTTGGTTAAAAAAAGGAGTGAAATACACATGCTACAACATGGATGAACCTTGAAAAAAACCATGCTGAGTGAAAGAGCCCGCCACAAGAGACGGCACATTGTATAATTCCATGAATCTGAAATGTCGTGAATAGGCAATCTCTAGAGACGGACCCACATCAGTGGGTGCTCAGGGCTGGGGGCGGCTGAGGGAGCTGGGAGGGACAGCAGTGACTAGCGGTGAGTATAAGATTTCCTTTGGGGGATAAAAAAGTTTTAAAATTAGAAGTGATGATGGTGGTACAATCTCATATTCATACTAAAACGCACTGACTTACACATTTCAAGTGAGTAAGTTGTAAGATTTGTGAATAATATCTCAATAAATATGCTAAAAAACCACACAGCAGTCCAGTCTAATAGGCAATGTGTTTAAAAGTGGCAGCATTAGGAGTACATCTACAGAGCTCTGGATTCTTCAAAGTAAATGGAAACTAATGTCTCTAAAAATACTATAACCAAAATCTGCATGCACACCAAAGCAAGAGCCACAAGGCAGGCCTTGCTTTAAGCACTGGTGATGTGCTGCCTAGGGACTGGCACAGGGCGGGGGCTGCGCACCAGAACCGGCCCTCGATGAGGGAGGCCAGGCTGTGTTCACCTGCCGCGCAGGCGCAGGCCCTGCCGGGCGCAGACCTGGGGTCGGGCGCAGGCCTGGGGCCGGGTGCAGGCCTGGGGTGGGGTGCTTGAATTCCGCACCCCTTTCTGTGTCTGACGGTCACACACTGTAGCCAAGTCTCACCATACACTCTCTTCTTTCACCATTCTTTTCATCAATGCTGTATGTTTATAAAACAAAAGAGCAGCAACAAATACAGCAAAAATCCAATCTGTCTCTGCTCCACTCCGGCCACAAAGCTCTGCACACACAGAGGGCCAGGGTCTTCCAAATTCATCTCACATCAGAGACGCAAGGAGAGAGAAGGAAGTGCCCCGCCCCTCAGTGACTACAGAAGTCACCACATGGCACACTTCTTCATGGGACAGTCTACTCTGCGCTAACAAGTCTCTTCTGGACCTTCCTCCTGCCCACGTGGGCAGAGGGCAGGGTACATACCCCGCCTTGCAACTACACCTACTTAGCCAGGGTGCCTCTCTTCACAATATGACCATGATCCACAGTGAGACGGCATTGGCTGGCTTAGTTTATACCTGTCTTCCACACAAGAACAAAAGTGTTGGGAGGGAGGAATCTGTTCATGACATGATTTTGTCAGCTGAAAGAGTGCCTGGCCCCAGTGGCTGCTCAGAGAGTGTCTCTACCTGCTTCTGAGAGCAGCTGCAGCACCCAAGGGCTGGCTTGATGTGCAAGGGAGGGAACAAATTAAGACAGCAGAAGGAAGCTGGGCGTGGTGGCACACACTTGTAATCCCAGTACTTGGGAGGCTGAGACAGGATGATTGTAGGTTCGTGGCTAGCCTCACCAAGTAGTGAGTCTCTCATCAACCAAGTTAGAGACCCTGTTTAAAAAAAAAATAGGGCTGGGGGTGTAGCTCAGTGGTAGAATGTCCCTGGGTTCAACCCCCAGTGGTCCCCCCCCCCACGCGCGCACGCACACACACACACACACACACACACACACACACTCACTTACACAGGTGAGGCCCTGGGTTCTATCCTCAGCACCACAAAACAAAACAGTAATGTGAAGAACAAAATTATGAGGGTTGTAGGAGAAAATATCAGAGACTTTCTTAATGATATTGGGGGTTGGGGTGGCCTTCCAAAGTGAGTGAGAGTTGAAATCAAGGAAAGAATGAAGACATCCCCAGTCGGCCCACATGGGGTGGCTCCAGGGTGCTGACTTCCTGCTCAGTACGTGCCTGTCACTAGTCCTCAGGCGTGAAGTCTGCGCAGGGCCCACACCGCCCTTTTGGTCCTGAGGCTGACAGCATGGCAGCTATGCTGGAAGAGTGTGAACTTCAAGAGTCTGAGGCAGTCAGCTGATCACACCCTTCTCACCCCTAAGACCGAACTCTGAAGAGGAACTTAGAAGAGGAACGTCTGCCTCACCACCTTTTCACAAAGCAAACACACTAAAGTAAGAAATAAAAGTATTCTAGGTCAATAAGTCTAGTCAATTCTGAAACACATAGTTTTGGGGGAAAAGTCAGAAACTTAAGAAAGAGTCCAATGAAAATTAGGATTTAAAATTTTGTATTAAGCAACAGTGACTCATCAATAACTGGGGGGGGGATTAACTTCAAAGGCAGATAAAATAGTAACAGTCCAAAAACTCAATGGAAAACTGAAGTTCAGTGTCAAACAACAGGAGTTTTGTTACAGCATCACATGGAGTATTTCCAGGTGGTACTAGATAGGGTAACAATGGGATAAAGAACAGATGCAAATGACCCGGGAACGGGCTGCAAAACATGAGGCTTCAGAGGACTGAGACTTGGGGGGCGGAATAAAACACAATCAACTAACTGCAGGATGGCAGACTGTCTCAGCCAGCCAGGAGAGTGTCCAGATCCCAGGACTGACAGGCGGAGGCCCCAGCCAATCAGCACGGGCTGTTCTGACATCAGCTTGGGTCCATCAATATTTTAACCTCGCCCCATCATTAGAATCTTCCTGCACATGGATGAACGGGTTCACTTCTCAAGTATAGAAAGGTACTGTTGTATTAATCTTACATGCTTTTAAAAGATCTAAACAGACAAAAAATTAACAGATGATAAAATAATAAATGCAAGCCGGGCATGGTGGTGCACGCTTGTAATCCCAGTTCTTGGGAGGCTGAGACAGGAGGATCACAGGTTCGTGGCCAGCCTCAGCTACTTTAGTGAGGCCCTCTACAACTTAGTGAGACCCTGTTTCAAAGTAAAGAATAAAAAATAGGACTGGGGGTGTAGCTTGGAGGTAGAATACCCCTGGGTTCAATCCCTAGTATCGAAAAAAAAATAATGCAAATAAAAATTCTAGCATTTCCACCCCATAGGAGAGGTGTGAAGATTAACTGAATCAGTGTAAAGCACTTGTTAGCAGGTCCCAAGAAGGCAACTGACTCCTCTATTATCATCACTGTAATCCAGGACATATTACAAAGAAAAACTTCACTCTTCCTGGGGCAAGTACAAATGTTGAAAGAGGAGGTTTTTCGTGGGTGGGCTGTGTTGGGCTCAGCTGTCCCGCTGGTCCTGGGCACCTCAGGATGGGGCCGCGCCCTGGCTGAACTGCAACTACTTACCATATGGACTACTTCCGGGTAGATCGGCTCTGTGATCACATTCCGGTTGTGGGTGATATATTCTACCATCTCACTTAAAGCGGCTCGTTTTACTTCCTTCCACTTGAGGTCACTCAGTGGGTCGGAAACAAAGTCAAAGAGGACACAACACTGCCGTAACTTCTGGGTAAAAAGCTTCTCTTGATCCGCAGGAGGAACATCTGCAAGGCAAAAAGCAAAGTGCATTGATTGCAAACGCTTAACCCCAAGGTACTGCGAGACACTTAAACATTCTTCTATTTTTATTTTGAATAGAGGTTCAAGAAAAAAGAGATAGGGTAAGGGTGAACAGAGGCTAAACATTCCTTAAACAAATGAAAAGAGAAAAAAAGTTAGGCGCTGCTCAGATCACAGGTTTAGTATGATAAAGTACATTTTTTCACTCCTTGAAACTATGTCGATAGTACTGTTCAAAATAAATTCCCTCTGAATGCATTTGTTCAGTAAGTACTTTCTGAGCACCAGTGATCACATGTTAGGTTCTGCGCTGGGCAAAGAGTAAGAACAAGAGGCAAACAGTAAGGCCCGGCTGGGGCGGGAGTACGCATTTGTACCATGTGATGGCTGCAGAGTGCAGGTACAGGCCAAGGGAAGGTCAGAGGGGAAGGACGCTTCCTCTTGTCTGCCTACTGGCTCTACTTCCACAGGGGAGGGCACAGCTGACAAACACAGAGCACCCCGCATCACTGCTCCTCTGATTGCCTTCCACTCCTCACTCTGGTCCGCAGTCAACATGTCACATGTGATGACCTATGGTGCCAACAATGACAGTAAATAACAGTTAACTATTACTTGGTGAGTGCTTACCTGGCCAAATAGCGTACTAAAAACTTTATATATATTGATACTTTTTCCCCATTGAATCTTTAAAACAAGATAATAAAATAAGTGGAGAAAAAACAGGTTAAGTGACCCTGTAAATGATGAAGCTGGATTCAAAGAAGTTCCACAACTGCCCAGTACTCTGGGAAGTTTGGGAAACTTCTATCTGCCAGTGTGGGCCTGACAGCTTCCCTGGCTGGAGACGCGATCTGTGGTGACAATGGTGAGTGGGACTCATTGATGTTCATCCTGAAGTGTGTCCAAGGTTTGCAGAAAGTCTTACAAGTGAAGCGGCACGGTGTTTGAATAGCACTCCAGGGCAAAAGAGTCACTCAGAGTGCAAGGCAGACCATTCGATCTAACAGAATGAGGTGTGCAGACAGTTCAGATTCCACATCGCAGATTCCTTTAAAACTGCCCATTTATTAAATTTTGATGCAATACCAAAGAAAATGTCCACAAAGGGCCATTAAAACGCTTCTCCCTTTCCCAACGACATCTTCCTACACTCAACCAAAGCAACACCCGGCTGCCGCTGAAGCAGAAGCAGACAGCAGAACAGCTCTCCTAGTAAGCCAGCCACCACAGAGAGCTGGGAACGGGAACAACGTCTCTCCTCACTCAAGTTGCTTTTGTTTGGGAAAATATGTTTATTTTCATAAAAATATTAACTTCTGTTATAACATGTCATAGAATGATCATTTTTAATGAATAAACACACATTACAATTTTTCTTTGGCTGGATTTCACATATGGTCAATAGTGCTAGCTAAACTCACATAAACTAATGGTCAGCTTCCTGTTCGTGTGTGTGTGTGTGATACTAGGGATTGAATTCAGGGGTACTCCATCACTGAGCTACACCCCCAGCCCCTCTTATTTTGTATCAGGGCAGCCTTAAACTTGCAATCTTCCTGTCTCAGCCTCCCAAGTTTCCTGTTGCTTTAAACAGCTAGCAATCCTGCTTAGTATTTCTTACTTCCTTAACTGGAAGCACTGTGAGGGCAGGTGCCATGCGATTGTGTTTTCTAGTTCTCTGGAACCTTTAATGCCCAACATTAGCTTTGCAAATGGCAGGCGTACGGGCCCATTGCACGGGAAACTATGGTTTCTGTATTTGCTCTACCGCACACAGGTCAGTAGCACACAGGGTGATGGAGACCGAGAGCCAGCCTTTGATCTTGAACACTACGTGTTCTCAAGTGAGGGTGCAACGTGTGAACCGAGCAGCTGACTTTCCAACATGCAGGTACCCGGCCCTTTCGTGAAAAGGCCTCATATTCTGAACTCCTCCTCGCTCACCTTCATTCTCATCAATCCCAGTTGCCAGGGTCACCTGAAGGGACTTGCACCTGCTGTGCGGCTCACCTGTCTGGAACTCTCTCTCTTTTTTTTTTTTTTTGCGGTACCAGGGATTGAACGCGGGGGCGTTCTACCTCCGTGCTACACCCCCGGCCCTATTTTTTTTATTTTATTTTGAAACCGGGTCTCACGAGGTTGCAGAGGGCCTCACTAAGTAGAGAGAGAGAGAGAGAGAGAGAGAGAGAGAGAGAGAGAGACAGGGAGACAAGGAGAGAGAGAGCTGAGGCTGGCGGTGAACCCGGATCCCTCCGGTCTCCGCCTCCCAAAGTACTGGGATTACAAGCGTGCGCCGCCACGCCCGGCTGGAACTCTCTTTGGCATTCTCACGTTCTCAGCACTACAGAGAACCAAGAAGCCCACGGTCAACCTGAAGAGCCACCCACACCCTCATTCAGGACCCACCTTAACATTTCCCCACTGGGTCCTCGTGATTACAGTATGGAGCTGGCATCGTAAGACCCATCTGAGATGAGGAAACAGTGCTACAAAAGCTTGTCTTGGGCCACGGGGCCATTCGGCAGCCGAGGACGGCTGCGACACCTTGTACCCAGGAACCGAACCTCAAAGATGTTGGGATCACTCAAGGCAGAATCCCTGACAGCATGATCTGCTTTTTAAACACAGCATAGTGCGGTGCAGTGGTGCACAAACCAAACTACAGCACGATAACTAATATTCAGAATAAACACTAAGTTGTCATAAAAACATGAAAACAAAAGTATTAAGACTAAGAAAACACATTTTTAAAACCCAAAATGCTTCTAAAAGCTGGGCAGGTGTGATCAAGGGGGGTCTGGTGGCCACTGCTTGGCAGTAAGGAGCCACTGCAGGCTTTTGTAAAGGAGTCCTAAATGGCCACTAACATCGCAGCTGCCCTCACAGATGTTACAGTGGGACAGTGACGGGGTCAGCCTCTCAGCAGATGGTGCTGGGACAACCAGTCCACAGGGCCCAGAAAACGGGGGCAGAGAAGAAACTGGATCATGTTATACACACAAACAAAATAAACCAGTGGGTTATAGACTCAGATCTGAAAGGCAAAGCTCTAAAAAAAAAAAGAATATAGAAGAATGTCTTAGGTAAGGAAAGAGGCAGAGAAGGATTTCTTTAGACACAAATGTCTAATCAGTTCTAAAAACAAACAATTTCACCAAGACACCACCAAGAAGGGAAAGGTGAGTCACAGAATAGAATTGCTTAATACATGTAACTTCTCAGACCCAGAGTACAGAAGCACTCCCAGTAAGCCAGCAAGAAAAATTCAGAGTACCAGCAGCAAAGTAGGCCAAGTCTTAACTGGGCTCTTCACAGACTACATTCACATGGCCACTCACACGGGACAGGATGGCCACTCTCATTAATAACCAGAGAAATGCAAATTAGAGCCACAATCAGTTACCACCAGTTCCCCAGGAGATCAGCCACACTCAGCAGTGCAGGGAGGAGCCGCCAGTGGCGAGGAAGACATCCGTGCCTGCCCGCTAGCACACACCTCGTGACCTCTCGCATCCGTGCGCCACAACACAGGTAAAACCCTGTCCACAGCAGCGCTGTCCTAATGGCCAAGCTGGAAGCCACCCCAGTGTCCACTGGTGGCAGTTTAGACAAATGCGCTGTGCCACAATATTCCCCAACTGCTGGGGTGAATGAAAGACAGCTAGACACAACACAGATAAATCCTACAAAGTACTGCTGCGTGAAAGAGGCAACCGAAAATGATTTATTCAGCGCAACTCTACTTAGCATACTTAATACTACAAAGGGGCTATGGTGGGTTTTGAGGGATGTGGCCTGGGTGCGGTTACGTGGGTATTTGCTTCATGATTACCTACTACACTTACATTTGTCTTATATGTTTATGTGAGGTATATTTTAAATAAAAAAGGCTAAAGAATACATGCATAGCGAGAAAATTCAAAGCATTAAGAAGACAGACGTGTAAGTCTCATTCCTGCACACCATCCTCGGGACTCTGTTACTTCTCCCTAGGGTGACCACTGCTGCTTGGTGGGGGAACCCCAGGCAGGGCCGCTGCAGGCCAGCACTCCTGCCATGCATGTCGGTGGTTTCCAACACGGCTTGAGATGAGTCAACGCTAAAACCTCTCAACTAACTAGGAGATCTACTTGGGATTGGAAAACGCGCCCACACAGAACATCCCAACACACTTCCTACGGCTCCTCCGCGCAGTGTTCATGTGGAGGAATCTTAGCTCTGGATAGCTTTCTTTTATTGAAAATCTTCCCAATCAAGAGGAGTATCTGAGTGTTCTCTAATTCTTTTCTATTATATAAAGATTCTCTCTTTTTTTTTTTTGCGGTACCGGGGATTGAACCTGGGGGCATTTTACCTCCAAGCTACACCCCCAGCCCTACTTTTTTTTATAATTTAATTTGAAACTGGGTCTCGTGAAGTTGCAGAGGACCTCACTAAGTAGCTGAGGCTGGCCGCGAACCCGGATCCTCTGGTATCCGCCTCCCAAGTACTGGGATTACAAGCGTGCGCCACAATGCCCGGTTCCTTTTTTTTTTTTGGGTACTGGGGATTGAACCCAGGGGCATTCTACCACTGAGCTACACCTCCAGCCCTATTTTATTTTTATTTTGAAACAGGGTTTCACTAGGTTGCTGAGAGTCTCACTACTTTCTGAAGCTGTCCTTGAACCTGTGGTCCTCTTGTCTCAGCCTCCCGAGTACTGGGAATACAGGTGTGCACCACCACGCCTGGCTTGTTACTCTGTTCTAGATGTTTGGAGAGATGACCTGCGGCTCCAAAGCCACTAGGCTCCCTTGTCAAGTCCCGGTTCTGTGGCTTGCTCAGCTTTGCTGTGCACATTCACCGTATCTACATCCTCCTTCCTATGCGTGGAAGGAGAAGAGCTGCTAACCCAGGGTCAAGTGTGGGAGTGTGGGGTCCCCACAAACCTGGGCCACTCCTTCCTCAAATGCATGGGATCCCCCTTGGGGTTCCTGCAGATTCTGTGGCCTGCCTTCACTTGCAGCTGAAGAAAGGGTTGAAACTCGCTGCCACTGACCCCCCCCCCCCGTCACCTGCCCTTTCTCATGAAATCCCAGAGCAATTTCATAAGGGCAGTTCATTTCTCTTAAAGCAACAGTGGGTTGAAGCCAAGTTCTAGTTCATGCATGTTTTTCTGCTCCTGGGAACCAGGAATGGGTGGGGAAGGGCGGGATGGGGCGGGGCGAGGTCAGTCAGAGATAAGATGGAGGCTGGGAGAGACTGGTTTCCTCAATAAAGCTCTTAATTGTGCCAAATGAATGTGTTGGGGAAGACTTGAAGTCATATGGCAGAAACAGGCTGATTTCTAGTCTAGACTCCACCAATAAGAACATGGAAGGTCCCACCAATAAGAACACAGAAGGTTCCTAAAACTTAAACCTCTTGTGGACACGCGTATATATAGGATGTGTCCCTGGTACGGATGACGCACAAGAGGAATTCAACAGAGCTTGGCCAAATTGGAAGACTTGACTTTTTTATAGGACAAGATGAAGACATGTCAAACAAACTCCTTGGGCTGAAGACACAGCTCCAACACAGCGCTGCTTTGCTGGGCTCGCTACTTTGGAGCCCAGTTCTAGATGCCTCGTGGGGAATAAAGTTAGACACTCTAATTAGTACTAATTAGTACATGCTCAACACCTGGGGTGGAGCCTGTGTCACGTCATCTTCCAGTCATTAAATAATAATACCGCTGCACCTGCTGGTGAACAGCTCGAGCAGCGCAGTAGCTCATTTATCTAAGAACGAGGACAGTTACCATTTCAGGAAAATTGACAGCTTTTATTACACTGACTAATAAAAGACAGCCAAATGAGGATTCCAGAACTTTCAACATGTTTACCAGCAGACAGAACAGTGTAGTTGTTAAAAGGTTATACTGATAATACACACGTATTCTTTTCAATTTCTGTTTTCTGTTCTCTACTTCCTTTCTTGAGCCGCAGAGACAAGGTGTGAGTGCCTCTTTCTGGACACATGCTCTCTTGCTTCTCTCTGGAAGAAATCTGAGGCTTTCTTCACACATGATGGCCCACCCAGGGCTGAGAGCAGGAGCAATGAAGGACAGAGTCAAGCCAGTCTCCAGGGTCTGTGTGCTGGGATCTGCAGAGCCTCCAGGTAGGAGCCCCAGCCTCGCAGGGACGGCTGAGGAGTCAGAGCTACAGAGCGATACAGGTACCGTGAAATCAGGGGTGTGCGCATGGCCTCCCCTTCTGGGGAGGTGAGGTAGAGAGAACTAGGCACGGAGCGCTCGGGAGCTTCCTGCAGGCTGCCTCTCCAAGCCCACCCACGCCTCTGTGCCACCCTCGAAGGCACAGGGGAGTTCTTTCACCTGTTCGGATACAATGTGTGTCCCCAAAGGCTTGTGTGTTGAAGTCAGCCCTCACGGTGAGGTATTAATAGGGTGAAAACTTGCTCCACTACGGTGTTTGGAGGGGGAACCTTTGGGAGGTAACTGGGATTAAAGTCATCAGGGTGGAGCCCCATGACTGAATCCTGGTGGCTTTCTAAGAGGGAGTGAGCAGGAGACTGTGGATATAGACACGTGTACTCCTGTCCCGTCCATGTGACCCTTGCTCTGTGAGGCCTCTGGACTCTCATCAAGAAGGTCCTCACCAGAGGCCAAAACCATGGGGCCCTCCGATCTTGGGCTCTCAGCTCCCCAAACTGCAAGCTGAATACATTTCTTTATAAGTTTCCTAGCCTTGGGTATGTCAGTATGGTGAAGAAAACTCACTAATGACAGACAGTGTTAATATCAGCCCAGGGTCAGTTCCAGTCTCCACCTTGCCTGGCTGCCCACCGACTCCTCACCACTAAGGTGCTCGCAGCACCAGAGACATCAGCCAGCGGGGACGCGGCAGCCCTCCCGCCTCGGAGGGGCTCTTCAGGGCCCCGCAGAGCCTGTGATGGTGGAGCGGGACCCACGCCCTGCGCCCTCTTGGAGACTTGGACAAACATTTCTGGGCTTCCTGACTTGGCCTCACCCTGTGATCAGCTATCTGGAGAAGACCATACTGTGGTCAAGAGGGGCCATGCACCCTGCCTTCCCCCCTGCAGCCTCCGCGGATCCCCAGCCCTTAGCTCAGTGTCCACAAATAACGCTTTTGACAACAATGTTATGTAAACTCATGATGGAGACACCTCCACAGGTGCTCCTGACCCACGACTTCCACGCTCCTGCCGTCTACAGCCTACCTCCTGCTAACAGAAGCTGACTGAACTGCAGGGTGCCCTCGGGTCAGGCAGCAGGGGCTTCCGCTGAGATGGGACACCCAGTGTGGAGGGTAGGCACAAATGTCCAAGCATAGAGTAAATGGGAAACTTCCACATTTCTCAAATCTTATGTTACTGTCTCAAGTAATAAGTAAATTAATAAATTTTTTTGGTACTGGAGGTTGAACCCAGAGGCATCCTACCTCTGAGCTACATCCCCAGCCCTATTTTATTTTTATTTTGAAACAGGGTCTTGCTAAGTTGCTGAGGAACCTCCCTAAGTAGCTGAGGCTGGTCTTGAAACTGTGATCCTCCTGTCTCAGCTTCCCAAGTACTGAGATTATAGGTATGTGCCACCTCGCCTAGCTAAATTAATAATTTTAACTAGTTGCTAGGGATATAATAAGACACTGAGAAAAAACTGGAAGGCTCTTCCTCCAGTAGGGAGCCGGTCGCCGCCATCACGGCCCTTGGTGAGCTGAGGCCTCCAGCTATGGCAGTCGGTCTGCGCTGAGCTGGATTTCTGCAGGGTGCTGCAATTGACCTGGGGGAGGGCTAGACACAGCTCTGTGGCTGGAAGGACAGTCCAAGGAGGGAAAACAAGCAGTGCTGCACAGTGCCACCCTCCACCCCCGTGTCTGCCTGGTGGACGGGCCCTTGATGGCGAGGCAGCAGCTCCTTGATGCCAAGCCCTGTCACCAGCAAGTCTGGGTAGACCACTCCCCTTCCTTCAGGAACCTGTAGTGGCAGCTCCGACAGAGGAAGGTCACAAAGTGGCCACCCTGGAACCCAGCAGCCAGCAGTGCCCTCCCTTTCTCTTCAATGGTACTTGAGGGGAACCCTGGCCTTGGGCTCTATCCACCGCTTGACACTTAATGGAGGAGCCACTACCTGTGCCCTCGGCACGCACAGAACATGTTTGGTAGGAGTTGAGGAGACTAACTGATGGCCTCCCTTTTCTCTTGGAGAAGAGTAGATCACATAAATATTTGATGTTTTTACTATTCGTTAAAAGAATCCAGTTCCAGTGTTTAGGAATGTGTTGAAAGACACTCAGCTGATCCCTGCCTTCTGTTTTCTTGCGGCTCTGTGGAAGAAGCCCAGGGCCTCGTGCATGCCAGGCACGTGCTCTGTCACCGAGGTACACTCCCAGCAATGAAGCCGGTCCCTTTTACACTTCTCATGGGAAACTGAGACTGTCTAGGATCACAGACACATGCACTTAACTGAATTCCTACTTCCTGATGCAGCAGGGCTGGGCTGGGGGAAATCCGCTGTACAACAAGGGCACCCCCAGGGCGGTGGGGCTCTGGCCCCAGGAAGGGGGGCTAGCCTCGGCATCTCTGAGGAAGGACTGGCAGCTGCAGGCTGACCGTGCTCCTCCCAGCAGGCCAGCTCCGGGCCAGCTCCAGCGCCTCAGGTCCCCTGGGTAGGCACCTCCTCCTGCCTCCCAGGACCACAGGCTGCCTCTGCCTTTGCTCTGTGCTGCTCTGCCCATCGGAAACGGGACAGTTTTACTGAAAAATGAACCCCACCGCCTCAGCTGAGGATGGATGCTCATGCATGTTCACAACGCTGAAGCTGCAAGCCACAGATGAACCCAGCGACCTGAGGTCCCAGCTTTGTGGCACCTCCTACCTGGTCTTCTATTCTACGTTTCTGTACACGGCACTTCCTAAGACTTGCTCTTTATGGTCAAGATCTTAAATTAAAATAACTTATACTTGTGGCACTTGCTGACCATCCCGAGGCACAGCTGCCCCTTCCTTTCTAATTCTGAATCCATCATTTAGCTAATATTTGCTAAGCCTCTAAGATACGAAGCAGCAGTACAACAAAGGAGTTAAGAATTTGGGCAGAGTTGGGTGTGGTGGTGCACACCTGTAATCCCAGCAACTCAGGAGACTGAGGCAGGAGATTGCAAATTCAAGGCCAGCCTGGGCAATTTGGTGAGACCGTGTCTCAAAATAAAAAACAAGTGGGGAATGTAGCTCAGTGCTAGGTGACTCTGGGTTCAGTCCCCAGTACCCCCCACAACAACAACAACAACAACAACAACAACAACAACAGCTTGTGCAGAAAGAGGGAAAGCCTAGGTTGGAGTCACAGGTCCACTTCTTACGACCGTGGTGACCTTGGGCAGAAAACTCTTTTGGGGCCTCAATTTCCTAAACTGGAAAATGGGAATCCTTGTGCCTACTGGGGTTGTGAATCAAGAGATGTTAACATGCTTAAAGCAACACCTGACATACAGCATGCCCTCAATGAATGTTACAATGTGGTTTTTGTTTTTTGGCAGTCATATGTCAAGTGATTTAGTAGCTAAAGTCTTGTTATTCTCCATCCCCTCAAAAATGTCCCTAAGGGAAGGGAAGCACTATTTTTTTTTGGTACTAGGGATTGAACCCAGGAGTATACTATCTCTGAGCTACACCCCCGATTTATTTTATTTTGAAACAGGGTCTCGCCAAGTTGCTGAGGCTGGCCCCGAACCTGCCATCCTCCCGTCTCAGCCTCCCCAGTACTGGGATTACAGGTGAGCGCCACTGTGCCGGCACCACTTCTCATCTTCTGCAGGCGTTTCCAAGCAGCCACTAATGCGGGGCACTCAGGAGCTCAATCTGTACCTAGTGGAAGGCAGAGTCAAATGGTCGGTGTCTGGTTCTGCATAACACAATCATGTGTCTGTCCTGCACAGAGCCAGTGACAGTGCCTTGCTGTTCTCGTTCTCGGAACATGGCAGCACAGCAAAAGAGCCCGAATGAACCCCGCATCCCATTATTACAGACATATCCACCAGGTCACAGGGAGCCTCTCTCCGGCAAGTCTATCAACATCTTTGTATCATCACTATGTCATATAACTAGATTTGAATGGAAAAATATCCTTAAAGCTTACTATCTTTGTAAAGAATTATGGTGAAGCTGTTTTAATTTTTTCTCCTGCTTTTGTTTTTGGGGGTGTTGCTGGAAGTTCACATGGGTAAGATGATAAGTAAAAACTGCAAAGTAGTGGGCAGACTGGGGCAGGAGGAGACTGCTGTTAACCAGGTGTGACCAGTCGCTTGGCCTGTCTGTGAGTATTTAAATCCAGGTGGATACTACACATAAAAACCTATGGGGTTGCACTTACAAAACTATAAACAGCCGGGCATGGTGGGGTACACCTGTAATCCCAGTACTTGGGAGGCTGAGACAGGAGGATAACAGGTTTGAGGCTAGCCTCTGCAACTTAGTGAAACTGTGCTTCAAAATAAAATATAAAATAGGGCTGGAGGTATAGTTCAGAGGTAGAACACCCCTGTGTTCAATCCCCAGTACCACACACAAACAAAAACTATAAACAAAATCTCTCTCTGTATAGCTGGCAACGGTCTTCACATAAAACTACACATCAGTATTTAATTAATAACATATCATGCATAAACACGTACTACATATTTAAAATAAAAAAATCAGAACAATACAAAACAGAACAACTCAGACATTAGTGCTGCTGGCCTGAGCGGCAGTGTGGACGAAGGCGCCCGAGACCCGCGCGCGCCAGGTGCTTGCCTCACCCACTCCCCGTCCAGGATGTCCTTATCTTCATTTAAAAAAATTTTTTTTGCAGTCCTGGGGATTAAACCCAGGGCCTTGTGCACGGCAGGCACGCATTCTACTGCTGAGCTATGTCCCCAGCAACATCATCCTTAATTGTGTGAAATTTCTCTGAACACTGTACTGAAAGTTAATAAATTAGTCTTGTTGTGGTGTTCTCTTTAAAAAATTCCATCACAATGCTTAACTTTGTTATTACAGCAAGATGGACAATACTTACACAGTTGTACTGCCTCCTAAACTTTACTAGAAGACAGTGAACTCTGTAAGGGCTACACCTTCCAGACCTCGGGACTGCCGGCCAGAGAGGAGGGGGCAGGCGGGGTGGCCGGGCAGGGGGAGAGGGGACAGCTGGACACCAGTGGCCATGGGCGGGCTAATAGCAGCCAGCGTGGACTGGTGGCGCCGAGGACGAGGCTGCTGAGAGCCCCCTGGGGGTGGGCCGCATGAACTGGCTTTCCCACTCTCAGGGCCTTTGCCTCTGCAGAGGACAGAGTTGTGACAGCCAACCTCCCTCCCACCGGGGACCAAGCAACCTAGAGAAAATCGGTTGGAAGGCGTCAGTGTGCTTGCAAAATGCTAAAGACTTTCGGGACCAAGAGCAAAGGGCACGGGGTGAGCGCGCGTCTGGCGGCCTTCTCCCTGGCTAAGGCTCGGCCCGCTCTGGGGCAGGTGGCCAGGGGAGCCTTTTGCCGTCTACAGACTCCCTGGCTGGGCCTGGTGAACCCCATGCTCATTTCAACAGGAGAATATATGAGAAGTGGGGAGAAGCGGCAGAGCACGTGGCAAAGTGCACACAAACGGTGGAATCAGCCCAGGGGCATTCTGCCTCTGACTTTTGTTTTGAAACAGGGTCTTGCTAGGTTGCTGAGAGTCTCCCTAAGTTGCTGAGGCTGTCCTCCAGCCTGTGATCCTCCTGTCTCAGCCTCCTGGGTACTGGGATTCCAGGCGGGTGGGTGCCAACACGCCTGGCTAATGGTGAAGAATGGTAACATTCTTTACACCATTCTTGCAACTTCTCCACAACTCCGAAATTATTTTAAAAAGTTAAACAAGCAAACAAAGCACATCAGGAACGTTAGCTGGGTTTTATCAGATGCCACGTTTGGACTGAGGAGCTTGAGTCCCTTTGACACGACGGGTTCTCCTCCTTCCACCAGGCTGGCTAGAGGCTCCTCTGTACACTTTCCCTCTCCCCCTTGCTCTGTGGCCCACCCACCGCCTTCCCAAAACAGCTCTTGGGATTCATTGTCTCAGTTTCTTCATTCATTCATTCCTCCTTCTGTCTTTAAGGAACACAGTCATCGTTAATTTATTTTGGTCCTTTTCCAACTTCTCAGACTTTTCATTCCAATTTAATAACGCTGCTCATGCATGACTCCGTCAGCAGCCCCGGAGTTCATTCACTTGGAGGCAAGGGAGAGCGCTTGCTCGCCCGCTGTGGGCTCTGGGCAGTGTGCTCATGTGCACCTCACACGCGGGTGTAAGATGGCAAGGACGGGACTTCCTTCATGGGAGCCCAGAGGAGTGAGTGTGATAATAAACGTATTTGGTTTAGGATAGTGCTCGCCACACATTTATTATTAGCTGTTAACTCATTTAATGATATTTATTCAAAGTCCACTGAGTGCTGGTGTTCTAGATATTGAGGATAAAGCTTTAAACAAAATAGATACATTCCCTGCATTCGGGGGGGGGGGACATGCAGATAAAAAATAAAAAATAAAAAAAATCAATAAACAAGCTGGGCGTGGTAGCACATGCCGGTAATCTCAGTACCTGGGAGGCTGAGACTGGAGAATTGCAGGTTCAAGGCCAGCCTTAGTCACTTAGTGAGACTCTGTTTCAAAAAAATAAAAATAAAAATAAAAATAATAATAAAAATAAAAAGGGCTAGCCAGGCATGGTAGCACACGCTTGTAATCCCAGTACTTGGGAGGTTTCAAAATAAAGAATAAAATATAGGGCTGGGGGTGTAGCTAGGAGGTAGAATGCCCCCGGGGTTCAATCCTCAGTACCTCAAAAAATTAATAAATAACTTTAGGAAATAAAAAAAAATCAGAGTTATGGGCCTGAATGTATGGCTGGGAGCCACTTTAGATGTCCATGGAATAACGCATGGACCAAAAGGTGCACACCAAGAAGGACCGGCAGTGGCCGCCAGGGCTGGGCTGCAGCAGCTCCCCTGCCCAGGGCCTCCTGGCATGCCTGGCTTCCACCTAGGTATTTAATGTGATTTCTATTGCATCATGATGATACAATACAGTTCCTGCTTCTTTCAAATTTTCAGAAACTGCAGCAGTTTTTTGGTAAGCTATTACATATTAAATTTGTAAACTCACACCTGTGTGCAGTTGTTCAGCCATCACACCTGAGCGTCTCTACCAGTTCACAGTAATAACCGTCTCCAGCACATGACACGTCAGGGGAGAAGTCTCGGCCCGCCTCCCACCACTGCCATCAGCAATTTTGCTCCGATTCCCTATAGTTCTTGCTCCACCGCCCAGCGCTCACCAGGCAGGCCACTCAGCTCATGCTGGTCGTGTCACCTCTGAGCCGACGCGTCAGCACGGTGAAGCAATCGCCTCTCATTTAACGTTTCTCCCTTGAATTCAACTTTCCCCAATATAATGTCATGACCCTTGCTTTTCTTTTGCATCTGCCTATCTTTATTCTCTATTTCTTTTTAATACTTTTTATATTATCCACCTAATTTTGGGATTTAAAGTTGAAAGAAAACGTTTATTTTATTTTAATATAAAGTATATAAAGGTAAACATAACTTTTTAAGTTTATGGAAATAACCCTTACGTTTTGCTAGTCTAGAAAAAATGTGTGCAACGCCCCAGACATTTAAAATTGAGATATTATATTTAAAGAAATTTATTTAGTGGAAACAACATTTTGAAGAACTATCTTCAGATCCCCTGGCATGAGATATAAATTTCCAAAATAACGGAATGACTCATCTGTAATAACGACGAAACAATGTCACAGGGATGGGGTAACTGTGTGCATGCTGCCGGGAGCTGTGATTCTGGTCGAAAGGTTGGCGGTTGAGGGCTCAGAACGGGGTGTTGGGTGGCTGCTTCGTCCAGCCTTGGGGAGCGGCCTGGGTGCTGGCGTGCTCCCCCTCCTCCCCCATGGTGGCCACGGCTGGAGGCCAGGCGACTTCCAGCCTCGTGCTCAGTCCACAGCTCAGCTGAAACCCTGTCCAGATTTGCAGTCTCAACCACATAAAGCATTTTAGCTTCTAGAAAGTCTAAGTTTCTTATTTATTATTGCTTGTGAATTAAAGAGTTTCCTCATAATTTTTTTCCTTTTTATATTTTTGGTACTGGGGATTGTACACGGGGGCATTCTACCTCTGAGCTGCACCCTAGCCTTTTTATTTTTATTTTGAAACAGGGTCTCGCTAAGTTGCTGAGGCTGGCCTTGAACCTGCAATCCTTCTGTCTCAGCCTCCCTAGTACTGGGATTATAGGCAGGTACCATCACACCTGGCTCCTCAAATAGTTTTTAAATTTTAATTTCTTACCTAATTTTCATATTTTATCGTATTAATGTTTTCTACTATTTTATTTTATTTCTTTTTTTCCTTTTTTTTTGCAGAACTGGGGAATGAACCCAGGGCCATTCTACCTCTGAGCTACACCCCCAGCCCTATTTTTTTATTTTTTATTTTGAAACAGGGTCTAAGTTGCAGAGGGCCTCACTAAGTAGCTGAGGCTGGCCACGAACCCGGATCCTCCAGTCTCAGCCTCCCAAGTACTGGGATTACAAGCGTGCGCCACCACGCCCGGCTTCTACTATTTTAATTTTTAATTCTTTCAGGGAATAATGATAGCTTGTCCCTACTGAGTGCCGTCTAAATGCTAGGTACTACTGAAGCTTGTGCAAGCCAGTTTATCTTCACAACATACTCTGTTCCTGTCACACAAGTGAGGACGGGGATCCTCAGAGGCTGAGGTGGCAGAGCCGGTGCCTGGCCCGGATAGGGTGGCTTTGGACTCTGTCAGTGACCTGTGGGAGTAAGAAGCCCCGTGAGGGGACAGACTGCACAGCGAGCTGGCCAGGAGCCCTTTCCTGTGCTGCTCCCTGTCCCTCGCAGTCTTCCAGGTGTTGCCTAGACAAAGGCTGTGACTGTCCCCAGGAGCCCTCAGAAGCCTTAACACAAATATCACTTTTAAAACCTTCACGTTCCTAATGAAAAACATCTGTGAATACAATCAATGCTACTCGTACACCGGGACACGGGCCAGGCTCCCCGTTAGCCCGCTTCATAGACAAGAAGGGGGAATTACGAAGGAATCCCCTACACTGACCATCTGACTTAACACCATCACCCAGCAAACCAGCGCCACTGACTTCCCTCTACTCAATTCTCTAGAAGGCTCGGCGACAGGAAACTGTGTCCCGCCGGATGTCACTGTGGAGTTTAGACTGCAGTGGGTCCTTGGTGTGGACCACCTGCCAGATCCCACAGCCACCTTTCAGGTGTCCCCCAGCCCTCTTCGCCATTCCTGCACCTGCCAGATAGCCAGAGCCTCACCCTCCCCGGAGGCCCGGCTGAGCCACGCCTGCCCTCCCAGGGTCAGGAACAGCCCTATGTCCAGCCTCCCAGCCCTGCCCCGGGCGGCCAGGTGACCCAAGACACCAGCTGCGCCCTCTCCTCACTGAGAGCACGATTGGAACACACTCCTAAGGGCCAGAGCCGCGTCTCCTGGCGTCAGGCCGGGGGAGGGGCACAGGCCCTGCCAGGTACGCACCTAACGGGAGGATCTGCAAGGCTGACACTCCTTTTCATAGCTTTTGGCAAAGTCATCTCAGGACAGGTGACCAGCGGTGTTCTGTTAGAGGGCGGGCTTCTGACTTCTCAGTTTGCAATGAAGACTCACTTCTCCAATTGCACCCCAGTTCCCGATAAGACCAAGTTAATGGCAGTGCGTCAACTCTCAGCATGAATGACCGGACAACTTGACAGCCCTGGAGCTTTCAGCATGCACTACATGCCCTCATAACTTAAGACTCGGACGCCAGGCCCGGCAGTGGCCTCTGGGTTTCACCCCCCATACACTGAGTCTGGGAAGGGAGCTCCTCTGGAGCCATTTCTGCCAGAGGAGCTAGCTGCCTGATTGAGGAGGAGCATGCCAGTGGCCTGTGGAAGCCTCGACAGCCACACTCAGCTGCTCACCAAGGGAACATTCCATGTCATTCTTTTTGTCTCCAGTTTTTAGAAGACTTTGTGTTTGGCTTGGAAGGCCACTCCCTCCTCACTGATCCTCAGTGTTGCTGTCACACATGATGTCCCGCCGAGTGGAACAGAGCCAGGGGAGGGTTTTTCTACCCCAACAGGAACCCAGAGTGCAAGCACCACGCAGCACCCAGTTTGAATTCTCAAGGGGGCCCTCCAGCTGGGACGTGACCTGTCCTGACTGGACCGTGTGTGGTCGAGTGGAAGGCAGACCACTTAAAAGTTCTAACTCAATAAAGATGGCTGGGAAGTAAAACTTCTTAGCCACGGCGGAGAGAGAACTGAAGACAAAGACACCATGACAGAACTTTGACATTTTAGAGTGTATTTACAAACATCACATGGCCTGGTTCTCATAATAATCCCATGAGAAGATGGTTCTGGAACAGTTACTTGACTTGGCCCCTACTGGGGGAGATGGAACTCAAGCACGGGGCTCCTGCCCCAGCACACTGTGCCCCTCAAAGGGAGCCCAGATGAAGTGCGCTCTTCAGCATGCTGTGGGGAGAGGGTCCTTTAGGCTTGAGGGTGAGAGCCAGGAATGAATGCAGAATTAGGAACACCAGTTTCGCTGGGCATGGTGGCACACGCTTGTAATCCCAGTACTTGGGAGGTTGAGACAGGAGGATCGCAGGTCCACAGCCAGCCTCAGCTACTTAGTGAGGCCCTGTGCAACTTAGTGAGATCCTGTTTCAAACTAAAGAATAAAAAATAGGGCTGGGGGTATAGTTCAGAGGTAGAAAGCCCCTGGGTTCAAACCCCAGTACTGTTAGAAAAAAAAAAAAAGAACACCAGTTTCATGGTGGTGACAGGTTCTGAATTATCAAACTACATCATTAAATCAGTCATTTTTGGCAACTTTGTGACCATTGAGCATGTTTTTTTTAGGGGGGTACTAGGGATTGAGCCCAGGGACAGTCTACCTCTAAGGTACACCCCCAGCCCTTCTTATTTTTTTATTTTGAAACAGGGTCTCGCTAAGTTGCTGAGGGTCTCGCTAAATTGCTGAGGCTGGCCTTGAACCTGTGTTCCTCCTGTGTTAGCCTCCCAGATACCGGGATTATAGGTGTATGCCACCACACCTGATCATCAAACACTTTTGCCAAACATACAGAGTCAGGAACCTAGTAGCACTAACTTCTTAAAACCTTTGATCGAATCAGACAAAGCTGGCCAAGACATACTGGGCAAGACTCCTCCTTACCAGGATGGCTGAGAAGCTCCGGCTCCTCACTCACTTAATGAAAACCCAACCCCGACACCTGCAGGCTCATGGTGGGCCAGAAGGGCAGCCCCAGGCTGCTGTATTTGTTAGCACTCCCAAGCAGCCTGGAAGCTAAAAAACAGCTCGACCATGTTTAGGCCAAGTCGAAGCTTTCGCCCCAAACCTAAATCTACCAAGAACCAGCTTTCACTGATTAGAAATGGAATTTGGAGGGAAGCAGCAGGTAGATCTAGCCGTGGTCAATGCTAACGTTATTGATTTTAATGTGCTCCAGATCCTAAGCCAAGTGGTGACACCCCTAGTCTCACTGAACACCACAGCTCTTCTGTGAGGGCGACCCTGTTACTGTTCTACATCTCACAGATGTAGATGTACTGCCCACTGAGCACGAGCCGAGAGAGCACAGAGCACCGAGGGTTAAAGCGAGGGCAAGAAGGGGCAGTGGCAACTAGAGGCTGGAGGCAGAGGAGAGGCCAAGCAAGCCGGAGCCAGGAACACCCAAGGACACGGGGACCGGCCGTGCTCCCGTGACTGTGGGGTCTCTTCATTGTCTTTCCTTGAGCCACTGTGGGGTCTCTTCATTGTCTTTCCTTGAGCCCCAGTGGGATGCTGCTGTGGTAACCTAGGAGCCTGAAGGCCTCTCCCGAGCAGGGCTGGACCAGGCACTGGTCCGCGGCACACATTTGGGCCTTCACTAGCTCGTGCGAGACCGCTGCCACCTCTGTGCTGTGCCATCATTCACTTGGGTGTTTTGCTTTAAATGAACACACGTTTACTAAGCCCTGTCCTAAGCACCAGTAGTCCAAGAAATCATGGATTTGCTGTGCTAATTATATATTTTCCCATTTGCCAATATGTAATTATTAAGATGAAATAATGTTAAACTCTGAGTCACTTTGAATCCCATGGTGTCACAGTGGTGGTGCGTGCTGACCACATGTGGAAGGTCCTGGGCTGTCCCAGGGGCAAGCGCAAAGGACAAAACACGAAGTCCTCTGCTGCGCCTAATTCACAGGCTGTGTGTGAACGACCGCTACGCAGCCAGCTGTAGGAGCGAGGTCTCCAACTACCATCCTAAACCGGGAGAAGAGAATCTTTTAACCTCTACAGTTACGTTCTTTTTCTTCTCCCTGGGAGAGCAGACAGACAGACTGTATCCTCTCAGCCTTTGCTGACCCTGCCAATCTTGGGTTCTATAAATGAAGTATTATTTAGGATCCCAGTGTTGGAATCTCTCCCCAAGTCCCAGGCTATACAGTGATTACTTTGAGTTTTGCCTTCAAATCTACATTATAATATTGGTGCTCAAATAATAATGTCTTTGGACAAATTAAACTCAACATTAGCCAGTGTGAATAACGGACTTTTTCTTTGGGTAATGGGAATTGAACCCAGGGGCATTCCACCTCTGAGGCTGGCCGTGAACCCGGATCCTCCGGTCTCCGCCTCCCAAAGTACTGGGATTACAAGCGTGCGCCACCACGCCCGGCTTACCCCCAGCCATATTTATTTTTTATTTTGAAACACGGTCTCGCTAAGTTGCTGAGGCTGATATTGAACCTGCGATCCTCCTGTCTCAGCCTCCCAAGTACTGGGATTACAGGCATGAGCCACTATGCCTGGCCAGACTAATTCTTGTTTTTTTGTTTTTTTTTTTTTAGTGGTACTGGGGATTAAACCCAGGGGCATTCTACCTCCAAGCTATACCCCCAGTCCTATTTTACTTATTTTTAATTTTGAAACAGGGTCTAAGTTGCTGAGAGCCTTATAAATTGCTGAGGCTGGCCCCGAACCTGCGAGCCTTCTGTCTCAGCCTCCCAAGTACTGAGATTACAGGTGTGTGCCACCACACTGGCTCAGACTAATTCTTTTACTGATTAAAGGAAGGTACTACAATAAGATGGCATGTCCCATCTTACCAATCAAACAGAAAGATATGATCTGCAATGGATTTAGCACCACAAACTAGGAAGATGATTAAAAAGATAAGCTGGGTGTGGTGGCGCACGCTTGTAATCCCAGTACTTGGGAGGCTGAGACAGGAGGATCCGGTTCGTGGCCAGCCTCAGCTACTTAGTGAGGCCCTCTGCAAATTACCAAGACCCTATTTCAAAAAAAGAATAAAAATTAGGGCTGGGGGTATAGCTCGGAGGTAGAATGCCCCAGGGTTCAATCCCCAGTACTGCAAAAAAAAAAAAAAATTATATGCTCACTGGCCCACTAGCAGAATAAAAATATTTTCTGAAACTGTTGAGTAACTCTATTCAAAAGTTAAACTGGTCCTCTAAACTGGCTTCCAGTAAGCTTTTCCCCCTGGGATATACCTGTGCAGATGTTCTGATAGTTAAAAAGCCTAAAAGTAGCCCCCTTCCCCCAAAAAGCAACATAATGCCCCATATAAATGTAAGTATGTTTTAAACATTAAGATATTAACACCAGCCAGGCATGGTGGGAGGCTGAGATAGGAGGATTCCAGCCTCAGCAACTTAGCGAGACCCTGTTTCAAAATGAAAAAATAAAAAGGGCTGGGGTGTAGCCCAAAGGTAGAACACCCCTGGATTCAACCACAAGCACATCCCCCCAAATCCATCCATCCATCCATCTACACCAGTAGCTGGCCATGGTGGTGCACGCCTATAATCTTCGTAATTGGAGGCTGATAGGAGGATCGCAGGTGTGAGGCCAGTCTTAGCAATTTAGCAAGACTCTCAGCAACTTAGTGTGACCAGGTTTCAAGTAAAAATAAAAAGGGCTAGAAGCTGGGTGTAGTGGTGCACACTTGTAATCCCAGTATTTGGGAGGCTGAGACAGGAGGATTGCAGGTTGGAGGACAGACTCAGCAAACAGTGAGACTTTCATCAACCTAGCGAGCCCGTTTCAAAATAAAAGTAAAATAGGGCCGAGGATGTACCCTGGAGGTAGAATGCCCCTGGGTTCAACCCCTAGTACCACAAAAATAAGTAAATAAATAAATAAATAAATAATAAAAAAATAAAAGGGCTAGAGTATAAAATATATATATATATATAGCTCAACACTAACATATCAAGAAGGATCATACTTCATTTGTAGTAAAACAAACAAAAATCACAAAAACACCTCTTTCCCAAGCTGCTGCACTTCCTCTGGACTCTGTTGACGCCCCTGAACGGCTTCCATTCTGCACGTGCCACTTGCATTGCTGTTATCCGCACAGACTGTCCACCTCTACGTTTTTGCCAGTGTGTGACAGGTGCCAGACACCAAAGTGCTCAGAAATGTTTGCTGACTGGCTCCACTTACAAGGCCTCAACATGGCCGAGCACCTGCCTGCCCGCCCCACAGAGCACCAGGCCTCCCTTCTAGTTCCTCATTGTCTGTGCAGTTTTCTCTGTTGGTTCCTCCCACACCCCTGGTACCACGTCCAGCTGCTGAAAGCCCAGCCATCTTAGAAATGCCACCCTGAAGCCGAGCGTGGAGGTGCACACCTGTAATCCCAGGCTGAGACAGGAGGATCGCAGGTTCATGGCCAGCTTCAGCAACTTAGTGAGGCCCTCTGCAACTTAGTGTGACCCAGTTTCTAAATAAAAAATTAAAATAGGGCTGGGGGTGTAGCTCAGAGGTAGAATGCCCTTACGTTCAATACCCAGGAAAACACACACACACACACACACACACACACACACACACACACGCCTTCCTGGTGGTGATACTTAGTTCTCACTCTGCAACTGGGGGCAACCTCTTCATCTTCTTACCCCACAGCACTATGGAAACTAGGGGAGAGAAAGTGTAAAAAAATAAAATCACAGGGATTCTTACTTACTTGAACATAATGTGGGCTGTTTTAAAATTTTTTCCCTTCCTTTTTTGGGGGAACTGGGGGGCAAATCCCATGCTCCCTGTGAAGGCTCAGAGGTTGAGCTGACTGGCTGCCTTCAGTGCTGGTAGCCAGAGTCCCTCAGTCACCAAGGACAGGCGACCGGGCCGCGCAGTGGGAAACTCTCCCGACTTAACCTAGAGACGTCTCCAAGGAGCCCAGCTTCTCAGTGTGAAGGTTATAGAAACCGTTCCTGAGGAGATCGACAACATCTCTGTGTCTCAGCTAAGTGTTAAAGCAAACTTTTCTGCTGGTCCAGAGCAGACCATTTGCCCGCCCAAGTTGTTTCCAGCAATTGCACGGAGACCACTAACACATATGTGCATGCCTCCGTGTGTCTGTGTGTGAGCGCAGTCGCCTGCCGCCTTCGCGGCGTTGGAATACAACACTCCCCTGCACCTCCCAGTCTATGTGTACAACAGCACCGCTGAATAAAATGTGCTTTTTGAGAAAATGGAGGCGAAAGTCACACAACATACAGCAAACCATTTTAAAGTACATAGGTGAGTGGCATTTTGCACATTCCCAAGGCTGCGCAACCACCACCAGCTCTGGTTTCAAACTTCTCATTATCCCAGAAGAACCTCTTGTGTCCCCTAAGTCATCCGTCCTCATTCCCCCTCCTCTGGTCCCTGCCAGCCTTTACTCTGCTCTCTGTCCCTATGGAGTCACCTATTCTGGACAGTCCATGTAAAAGCATTAAAAACTGGGCTTTAAGTCACATAAATCATTGGAAATACTAAGTGGTGACTCTGAATGTAAACACGGTAGAAGTCCGGGACCTGTGGTTTCAAATAATGTTCTGGAGTTCAGATGCCACAGACCACGAACACTTCACAAGGAATCTTACCCGCTGACACTGGTTCACCGCCCTGAGATCATTAAAAATTCCATCAGAAAAGACACTTTAATATCAAAAAGGACACGCTCATAAAAAAGGTCAGTCCTACACAGTGAATAAACTGAGCTCTGGGAAAACCCACGCATCACTCCTTTTCACCTTGCACAGGCCCCTGAGAGGCACAGGTGCTGGAGATGCCTGGCCAGGACCCCGATGAACGAAGAGCCCGTGCTCACCAGCCAAGACCCCATCTCCCCACCCCACAGATGACGGGGACACGTGGACTTCATCCTGTAACAGTTAAATCTTCTGATGGCCAACATCTACCTGCAGAATCAAGAGAAGAGGACGGCAGCTCTGCGGGACACGTCAGCACCTGTGCATCAGGCACACCACGGCCCCACGCAGACACGATGCCCAGCGCCATCCCTCCACTTCAGCTCTGGAGGAGGGTGGATGGCAGGTGGCTCGGAACCCATCTGTACAAACAGGAGACCTCTAACAGGCAGGCTTCTCCCTGACTCTCATCCTGGAAGGTGCACAGAGCCGCAGGATTACGTGAGGTGCTTCCTGTTAAACATTCTGCACTGAACTGTAGTAATTATGAAACAGAATACTAAATCCAAATAGCTTTTTATGATAAAACATTTAGGCTTTACACGGAAATGCAACAGACTTGAACAATCCCCCAAAAGAACAAAGTTAGAGGACTCACACTTCCTGATTTTAAAACTTACAACAAAGCTGAAGTACTCAAGACAGTGTGGAACAGACAAAGGGCATACAGAGAGATCAGTGGGGTAGAACTGGGGTCCAGAAATAAACCCTTCCACTATGGCCCACTGGTTTGTGTTTGTTTTTGTGGTACTGGGGATTGAGCCCAGGGGCGCTCTACCACTGAGCTATATCCACAGGCTCTTTTATTTTAAGACAGGGTCTCACTAAGTTGCCCAGGCTAGCCTCCAACTTGAGATCCTCCTGCCTCAGCCTCCCAAGTTGCTGGGATTATAGGCACACACCAACACGCCTGGCTGGTCCATTGACATTTGACAAGCGTGGCAAGCCCACTCAATGGAAAGGACAGCTTTCTCAACAAATAGTGCTGGATAAATGGGATATTCACGTGCAAAAGAGTGAAACTGACCCCTCATCTCACACCATGTAAAAGCACTAACTTAAAATCAACCAGAGACCTAAATGTAAGCACTAAAATGATAAAACTCTCAGAATGAAGTATAGGAATAACCTTTGGATTTGGTACTAGTTCTTTAGATCCGACACCAAAAACAGAGACAAACTTTTGGTCCTAACCCAAACTAAAAATTCTGTGCTGCAAATGATACCATCAATGATAATAAAAACAAAACCCCACAGAACTGGAGAAATATTTGTAGATCATCTATACACGATAAGGGCCTGGCATCCAGAGTGGATCAGGCCATTGCAGTGGGAAGTGATGATCACACCTCTACCCACACCCTGAGGCCACTCCACACTTACACCCATCTTTGGTCAGCTCCCTCTTCATTCTGCCCTTACAATTTTCTGCCAAGGCCTCCTCTCAAAACCATAGAGCCTTGCCCGCCCGCCCTAACTCTCTTCCTCTCTTTCTTTTTTAGTATTGGAGATTGAACCCAGGGTTGTTCTACCTCTGAGCTATGCCCCAAGCTCTTTTTTTTTTGTATTGAAACAGGGTCTTGCTAGGTTGCTGAGAGTCTCACTAAGTTGTTGAGGCTGGCCTCGAACCTGTGATCCTCCTATCTCAGTCTCCTGAGCACTGGGATTACAAGCGTGCACCACCACACCTGGCCCCAATTTCCTTCTTAATTTCCCCTTCTTGCCCCAGAAATTTCTCATATCCCTTCTTTCTGCTGAAGAAGACAGTGAGTGTAACTTTGTTTTCAGCAGAGCTGGATTTGACAGCCTTACCATTCACGTAAAAAAACCCGAACATGGCTGACCACAGAGTGGCAATGCCTGAGTGCAGCAATGCTGGTTCATCCAACTAAGTGCAGTGCGTATATGAGGTCCGCCGCCACCTCAGGGAGGCCTGGTCAGTAAGTCAGGAGACGACTGACTGACGATCCACCGGTCAGCACTCGCGCGCTCTGCTGCCCTCAGGAACAGAGCGTGTGCCCCAGCGCACTCACACGCCTACTCCAGTGCGTACCCATGAGGGCTAGGGGACTAGCGCACTCTCACGCCCACTCCAGTGTGTACCCATGAGGACTAGGGGACTAGCGCACTCTCACACCCACTCTAGTGCGTACCCATGAGGGCTAGGGGACTAGCGCACTCTCACGCCCACTCCAGTGCGTACCCATGAGGGCTAGGGGACTAGCGCACTCTCACGC